>JAJPUD010011089.1:17220-42205 GCA_023553655.1 Myrmecobius fasciatus | reverse complement strand
TGGATAACTTATTCTTGGTTGTAATCCAAGTTCTTTTGCCTTTTGGAATATCTGATTCCAGGCCCTTTGATCCTTTAATGTGGAAGCTGACAGATCTTGTGTAATTCTAATTACAGTTCCTCGGTATTTGAACTGTTTATTTCTAGCTGCTTGCAATATCCTTTCCTTGGTGTGATAGTCCTGAAATTTGGCCAAAATATTCCTTGGGGTTTTAATTTTGGGGTCTCTTTTAGGAGGTGATTGGTGAATTCTTTCAATGACAATTTTGCTTTCTGATTCTAAAACATCAGAGCAATTCTCTTTCATGATTTCCTGGAAGATAGCATCAAGGTTCTTTTTTTCAGTGTGGCTTTCAGGGAGTCCAATAATCTTTAGCTTGTCTCTCCTGGATCTGTTTTCCGAGTCAGTTGTTTTTCATAGGAGATATTTCATATTTTCTACTATTTTTTTTTCATTTTTTGGTTTTTGTTTGATTCTTGAAGTCTTATTGAGTCATTTACTTCTATTTGTTCAATTTTAATTTTTAAAGTCTTATTTCCTTCAGTTATCTTTTTCAGCTCCTTTTGTAGCTGGCCAATTGAATTTCTTGATTCAGTGCATTCTTTTTCCATTTTGCCAATTTTATTTTTCAGTGAATTGTTGTCTTTTTCCAATTCACCATTTTTATTTTCCAGTGAATTGGTGATTTTTTCCAATTCACCAATTTTGTTTTTCAGTGAATTGTTTTCTTTTTCCAATTCAGCAATTTTGTTTTTCAGTGAATTGTTGTCTTTTTCCAATTCACTATTTTTATTTTCCAGTGAGTTGGTGACTTTTTCCAAATGACCAGTCTTTTTTTCCAGTTTTTGACATCTCTGTTTCAGAGTGTTATTTTCTTCTTGCACTGATCTCAATTTATTTCCTCATTCTTCTTCTAGCTCTCTTTTGAAATGCTTTATGCAATCTTCCAGGTAAGCCTTCTGAAAAGGAGACCAGCTTAAGTCCGCCTTTGTGGCTTCATCTGGGATTGTTTTCAGAATCTCAGGATCTGGGGATTGCTCTACTTTCTCACTGTAAAAGCTGTCGGTGGTGAGAGCTCTCTTCTGCTTCTTACTCATGATTTTGAGCTGAGTTATCAGTCACCAGCACGGAATACTGCTGCAGTTTCCATTTGCCCTGGGGTAGTTTGCTGAGTTGACTTCTGGTCTGAGGCTGGTCGGGCTAGATCTGCACAAGACCACACTTTTCTTCTCAGGGTTTCAATGGTACAAGCCAATCTCAATAAATTTATTTTTTAATTATTAATTTTTAATTTTAAAATTATATTAAATAAAATATACATTTAAAAAATTTTTCATAGTAAATGCGAAGATAGTTTTCATCATTCTCCCTTGTAAAACCTTGTTACAAATTTTCTCATTCATTTCATCCCTCTTTCTTCCCTAGAAAGCAAGCAATCCAATATGTGTTAAACATGAGTAATTCCTCTATGCATATCTCCACAATTATCATGCTGCACAAGGACATTCCGATCAAAAAGGGAAAAAATGAGAAAGAAAACAAAAAAATGAACAAATAAGAACAAGAACAAAGTGAAAATAATATGTTATGATCCACATTTAGTTCTCATAATCTCTGGATGCAGAAGGCCCTCTTCATCACAAGTCTATTATAATTGGCCTGAATTACCTCATTTTTTAAAAGAGCCATGTCCATAAGTGTTGATTATCACATAATCTTGTTGCTGTATACAATATGATCTTGGTTCTACCCACTTCACTCAGCATCAGTTCATATACGTCTCTCCAGGCCTTGCTGAAATCATCCTGCTGATAATTTGTTATTGAACAATAATCTTCCATAACATTCACATACCATAACTTACTCAGCCATTCTCCAACTGATGGGCATCCACTCAGTTTTCAGTTCCTTTCCACTATCAAAAGGGCTGCCCTGAACATTTTTGTATATGTGGATACATTTCCCTCCTGTGATAAAGATGCAATAGTATCACTGCTGAATCAAAGGGTATGTACAGTTTGATAGCTCTTTCTGCATAGTTGCAGATTGCTCTCCAGAATGGATCAGTTTACAACTCTACCAAGAATGTATTACTGTCCCAATTTTTCCACATCCCCTCCAATATTTATCATTAGCATTTCCTGTCATATTAGCCGATTTGAGAGGTATATAATGGAACCTCAGAGTTGTCTTAATTTGCATCTCTCTGATTAATAGTGATTTAAAGTTATTTTTTCACATAAATAAAAATAATTTTAATTTCATTGCCTGAAAAATTTCTGGTCATATCCTTTGACCACTTATCAATTGGAGAAAGGCTTGCATTCTTCTAAATTTGAGTCAATTACCTAGATATTTTAGAAATTAGGACTTTATCAGAATAATTGGGCATAAAGATTTTCCCCAGTTTTCTGCTTCCCTTTGAATCTTCTCTGCATTGGTTTTGTCTGTACAAAACTTTTTTTTTAATATAATATAATCAAAAGTATCCATTTTGCATTTAATAATGCACCCTTGTCTGTTGCTAGAGGGAGGTGGGAGGGAAAGGAGGAAAAAGAAAGGGATAAACTATTAGAAGGGAAAATAGAAGAATCAGGGGAAAGGGGTTAAAAAAGGGGGGATCTAAAAGGTGGTGGATTGTTTGGGAGAGGGGGTCATCAAAAGCAAAGTACTGAGAATGGGGGAAGGGAGAAAGGGGAAAGGAAAGGGGAAAACATAACTTGGGTAAATAAGATGGCAGGAAATAAAGAATTAGTTATTCTAACTGTGAATGGGAATGGGATGAACTCTCCCATAAAGCGTAAGCAGATATCAGACTGGATTAAAAACCAGAATCCCACAATATGTTGTCTACAAGAAACACATCTAAAACATAATGACACATATAGAATGAAGGTAAAAGGCTGGAGCAGAACCTATTATGCTTCAGGTGAACAAAAAAAAAGCAGGGGTAGCAATCCTTATCTCAGATCAAGTAAAAGCCAAGATAGATCTAATCAAAAGAGATAAGGATGGAAACTATATTTTATTAAAGGGTACCATAGATAATGTAGCAATATCAATACTAAATATATATGCACCAAGTGAAATAGCATCCAAATTCCTAAGGGAGAAATTAAGAGAGATGCAAGAAGAAATAGACAGCCAAACTATACTAGTGAGGGATCTCAAACTTGCTCTCTCAGAACTAGATAAATCATACCACAAAATAAACAAGAAAGAAACTAGGGAGATAAACCAATTGTTAGAAAAGCTAGGTATGACAGATCTATGGAGAAAGTTGAATGGAGACAGCAGGGAGTTTACTTTTTTCTCAGCAGTGCATAGAACCTATACAAAAATTGATCATGTGTTAGGGCATGAAAACCTTAAAATCAAATGCAGAAAGGCAGAAATAGTAAATGCATATTTTTCAGATCATGATGCAATAAAAATCACATGCAATATAAGGCCAGGAGAAAATAAACCAAAAGTTGATTGGAAATTAAATAATCTAATCCTGAAGAATGAAAGGGTGAAAAAGCAAATCATAGACACAATCAATAATTTCATCCAGGAGAATGAAAATCAGGAGACAACATACCAAAATTTGTGGGATACGGCCAAAGTGGGTATAAGGGGCAATTTTATATCTCTAGATGCTTACTTGCATAAAATAGAGAAAGAAAAGATCAACTAATTGGGCTTATTATTAAAAAACCAGTAAAAGAACAAATTAAAAACCCTTAATTAAATACCAAATTGAAAATTCTAAAAATAAAAGGAGAAATTAATAAAATTGAAAATAAGAAAACTATTGAATTAATAAATAAAACTAAGAGTTGGTTCTATGAAAAAACTAACAAAATAGATAAGCCTTTAGTTAATTTGATAAGAAAAAGGAAAGAGGAAAATCAAATTGTTAGTCTCAAGAATGATAAGGGAGAACTTTCCTCCAATGAAGAGGAAATCAGAGCAATAATTAGGAGTTACTTTGCCCAACTTTATGCCAATAAATTTGATAATCTGAATGAAACGGAGGAATATCTAAAAAAATATAGATTGCCCAGGTTAACAGAAGAGGATATAAATTATTTAAATAGCCCCATATTAGAAAAAGAAATAGAACAAGCTATTAACCAACTCCCTAAGAAAAAATCTCCAGGGCCAGATGGATTTACATGTGAATTCTACCAAACATTCAAAGAACAATTTATTCCAATACTACACAATTTATTTGAGAAAATAGGGACAGAAGGTATACTGCCAAATTCCTTCTATGAGACAGATATGGTGCTGATAGCTAAACCAGTTAGGGTGAAAACAAACAAAGAAAACTATAGACCAATTTCCCTAATGAATATTGATGCAAAAATTTTAAATAAGATATTAGCAATGAGATTACAAAAGTCATCCCCAGGATAGTACATTATGACCAAGTAGGGTCATAAACCAGGAATGCAGGGCTGGTTCAATATTAGGAAAACTATCAGCATAATTAATTATATTAATAACCAAACTAACAAAAACCATATGATTATCTCAATATATGCAGAAAAAGCATTTGATAAAATTCAACACCCTTTCCTATTAAAAACACTCGAGAGTATAGGAATAAATGGGCTTTTCCTTAAAATGATCAGTAGCATCTATTTAAAACCATCAGCAAGCATCATATGTAATGGAGACAAACTAAAACCATTCCCAATAAGATCAAGAGTGAAAAAGGCTGCCCACTCTCACCATTACTATTTAATATTGTATTAGAAATATTAGCTTTACCAATAAGAGAAGAAAAAGAGATAAAAGGAATCAGAGTAGGCAGTGAAGAAAATAAATTACCACTCTTTGCAGATGACATGATGGTATACTTAGAGAACCCAAGAGACCCAACTAAAAAACTACTAGAAACAATTCACAACTTTAGGAAAGTTGCAGGATTCAAAAATAATCCACATAAATCATCAGCATTTTTTATATATTACCAACAAAGTTCAGCAGCAAGAGATACAAAAAGAAATTCCATTCCAAATAACGGATGATAGGATAAAATATTTGGGAATCTATCTGCCAAGGAAAAGTCAGGAACTATATGAACTAAACTACAAAACACTTTCCACATAAATAAAATCAGACCTAATCAATTGGAAAAACATTAAGTGCTCATGGGTAGGCAGAGAGAACATAATAAAAATGACAATACTACCCAAACTAATCTTCTTATTTAGTGACATACCAATCAAACTCCCAAGAAATTATTTTACAGATCTAGAAAAAAATAGTAGCAAAGTTCATTTGGAAGAACAAAAGGTCAAGGATTTCAAGGGGATTAATGAAATAAAAGGCAGATGAAGGTGGCCTTGCTGTACCAGATCTAAAACTATATTATAAAGCAGCAGTCATCAAAACCATTTGGTACTAGCTAAGAAATAGAGCAATTGATCAGTGGCACAGGATAGGTTACCAGGACAATCTTGGCAATGACCTTAACAATTTAGTGTTTGATAAACCCAAAGACCCCAGCTTTTGGGATAAGTACTCAATATTTGGCAAAAAGTGCTGGGAAAATTGGAAGCTAGTGTGGAAGAAATTAGGGCTTGACCCATACCTAACACCACATACCAAGATAAGATCTAAATGGGTTCAAGATCTAGATATAAAGAGTGATTTTTGTAAGCAAGTTAGAGGAACGTAATATAGTTTAACTCTCAGACCTGTGGAGATGGAATAAATTTATTTCCATAGCAGATCTGGAACTCCTAATTGAACACCAGATGGATAATTTTGATTATATTAAGTTAAAAAGTTTCTGGACAAATAAAACTAATGCAGACAAAATTAGGAGGGAAGCATCAAACTGGGAAATCATCTTTACATTTAATGGTTCTGATAAAGGCCTCATTTCTAAAATATATGGAGAATTGACTCATATATATAAGAATTCAAGCCACTCTTCAATAGATAAGTGGTCAAGGGATATGAACAGACAATTTTCAGATGATGAAATTAAAACCATCTCTAGTCATATGAAAAGTTGCTACAAATCACTATTGATCAGAGAAATGCAAATTAGGACAACTCTGAGGTACCACGACACACCTGTCAGATTGGCTAAAATGACAGGAAAAAATAACGATGAATGTTGGAGGTGATGTGGGAAAACTGGGACACATACATTGTTGGTGGAACTGTGAATGGATCCCGCCATTCTGGAGAGCAATTTGGAGCTACGCTGAAAAGTTATCAAATTGTGCATACCCTTTGACCCAGCAGTGTTTCTATTGGGCCTATATCCCAAAGAGATATTAGAGGAGGGAAAGGGACCCACATGTGCAAGAATGTTTGTGGCAGCCCTTTTTGTAGTGGCTAGAAACTGGAAACTGAAGGGATACCCATCAATTGAAGAGTGGCTGAATAAATTATGGTATATGAATGTTATGGAATATTATTGCTCTATAAGAAACGACCAGCAGGACGATTTCAGAGAGACCTGGAGAGACTTGCATGAACTGATGCTGAGTGAAATGAGCAGAACCAGGAGATCATTATACACAGCAACAATAATATTACATGATGATCAATTCTGAGGTCCATGGCTCTCTGCAACAAAGAATTGTCTCAAACCAGTTCCAATTGTTCACTGAATAAAACCATATATACCCAGAGAGAGGGATATGAAATATGGACCACAACGTAACATTTTCATGATCTCTATTGATGTTTGCTTGCATTGTGTTGCCTTCCTCTGATTTTCTTTTTTTTTTTTTCTTGTAGATAGGATTTTTCTTACACAACTTGTCAACTCTTATTACATTATTAACATGTGGTGGACTTCCTGCTATCTAGGGGAGGGGAGGGGACTTGGGGTTAAAGTTGTAATGGAGAGCTTTGTAAAGATCAATGCTGGGGAACTACCCATACATATGTTATACAAATAAAAAGCTTTAATAAAAAAAATTAAAAAAATAAAAAAAAAATAATGCACTCTAGTTCTTCTTTGGCCACATATTCCATCCTTCTCCAAAGATCTGAGATGTAGACTAACATTTGCATTTCTAATTTGCTTATAGTATTACTTTTTTTAAATCATGAGCCCATTTCGATTTTGTCTTGGAATACAAATTAGGTGGTAGAAGGTTAATGCCAATCTCTGCCACACAACTTTCTAAATTTCCCAGCAATTTTTGTTAATTACCGAGTTCTTGTCCCAGAAGCTAGAGTCTTTAGGTTTATCAACCAACAGATTACTACAGTTACCTCATAAAATTTAGATAGAAAATGGCATTTGCATCCAGGAAAAAAAATGTGATTGAATGTAAATCAACACATTATATTTACATCACTTTTCTGTTTTTTTTTTTTTCCTTCTCTATTGGTTTTCAGGTTTTGTACTGAGTTTTCTCTCCAAACCTGATTCATAAAGAAATTTTATTTAAAAAAAAAGGTAATATACATTTATAACCAGAAAAAAAACAACAATCTAACAAATTTTAAAAATAAATGATACCGGGAATAGTTTACATGAACTGATGCTGAATAAAACAGTCATAAACAGGAATACATTGTGCATTGTAACAGCAAGAATTTTATGATGACTAACTATGACATACTTGATTCTTTTCAGTGGTGCAGTGATCCAAGGCAATTCCAATACACTTTGGTTGGAAAACACCATCTGCATCCAGAAAAAGAACTATGGAGAATGGATGTAAATCAACATGCGCTAGATTCACTTCTTTTCTTTTCTTTTTCTTCTGTTTTTTTTTTTTCTCATGTGGTTTTTTCATCTTTTGTTCTGATTTTCCCTCCCAACATGATTCAGAAGGGAATATGCTAAAAAGTGAAAAAAATACTGAATTGTACTATGCCACAATGACGTTCTTAATAAGCATTACTTCTATAGTTCACACATGAACACTGACAATAAAAGAACTACTCCATGCTCAACCATTCTCCTGGCTATTTGCAACAGTATTTCACATATATTGAAGGAAAACAGTTTATACCATGATGTTTCATGTTACTCCTATACTACTCACAGACCTTCAATACACCATAAATATTCATTGCCTGATTTTCAGGAAAGTATTTTCATTATCATTTGACAGTTGTTAATTTAATCTGGAAGTTAAAATATTAAACTGTTCCCATTAACATAGAAGTTAGAACGTTATCAAATAACCTGCTATTTCTCCTCCAGAATAGACAGTTCAAGAAAAACTGAAAATGTTGTGTCTTTTCCAATAGCATATGTCAAGGAATAAAATAGTAAATAAAATCTTTATCATGGATCAAAATTCTATTTCAGCACATTTCAAATGAAAAAGGCCCTTGTTAGATTGTTCTTAAAATGGCATTAATTTTAATAAAATCTGTAATTTTAAATACAATTTTGTTGTTCCTTATACTAAAGTTTAAATTATTTTAGAATGTACTTTTTGTATTTATTATACAAATAAACAAGGAATGGATTATTGATGCTATATAATTCATATCTTCCTGTTTTTGAAACTTCATATATAATAATTCTAACTTCCTCAAAAATAAAATAACTTATATTAAATATAAAATACATTAAAATTAAATTTAAGAAATAAAGCTAAGTACACCATATATTCCAATAGTTGAAGCAAATTTATGTTAAAATAACAAACATATTTTTGTACACACATACACAAATCAAAAATCAAAATATTCCAATCTTTGTACCAATGTGACATGACACAACAGAAGAAAACTTTGTTTGCAGTATGATGAGCATATATACTATGATGATAACAAAAAACCTACCTTTTATTTAGACAAAAAAATTTTAAATTTAGGTATCATCATTAGTCATAACAATTATTAAATCAATTTTTAAAAAAAATGAAAAATAGTAGCTTATTTTGTGAATTATTTAGATCTATAGAAAGTACTTAGTTTTTTAAAAGTGATCTGTATAAGGATAATAATAATAGCTGTTTGAAAAACAGCAATTGAAAGAAGCAAATAAAGGGAATTAAAAGCTGTTAAATGCTAAGAATCTAGAATGTGATACCAATATCCATATTTAAAGATTTAAAAATTAATGTTTTAAGGAGAAAATAGGTTTTTACTATTAATAACAAAATTAAATACTTTGTTTCTTTTGATCTTTTTGTCTATTGTTACATAGAGTTCTTATGTTAAGCATTAGTATATTAGGATATGCTAGTATATATATACACACACATATATATATATGTATGTATATATATATATGTATATATATAACTTAGCTATACACACATATGAGTATATGTGTCAGTGTGTATAATTTAGGAATCAACTTTTTTTAACTGATAGCTGATAACCTTATTAAAATAGTTTGGAGACTATTGATCCAGAGTACTGAGATTTTAAGTGACTTGTACATGGTCACAGAGCCAGAACATCTCATGGCTAACATGCTGTAAACATCTATATTGAGCTGAAACCTACCTCTTTGCAAATTATTCCTACACTTGTAGTACTCCTGCACTAAGAAAAAAAAGAATGAGAAAAATATCCCTGTAAACCCATTTTTACTATTTCTAAGGTTTAAAATACAGTGATTTAGATATCTAACCTAGTTGATACATAAGTCCAAATACTATTGGATTGGATTTACAAAAACCTGAACTGAAGACTCCCTCAGATATTTACTAACTATGTGATAGCTGGACAAGTCAATTAACCACTTACATCTTCAATTTCCTAAAGTTAAATATGAGGATAATATCTCCCTTTATCCCAGAGTCATTGTGAGGATTAAATGAGATAGTAAATGTAAAGGGTTTTGCAGAGAACAAGGTTATAAAATCTAATATGTTCCCTCAACTACAAATGCAATTATTTTAACCATCTCTCTAATACATCAAAGAACATTAAATACAAAGGTATAATAGCAAAATAGTAATTTGCCCCTGAACCAGTTCTCTTTGGACCACATTGAAAAAAATGAGACATTTATAATAATTAATGATTGTAATAAAAGTAGTAGCAATGCATCGGAATTATATTGTTATATATTGTTGTTCAATCCTGTCCAAATCTCAGTGATCCTGTTTGGGGTCTTCTTGCCAAAAGTACTGGAGTGGTTTGCGATTTTCTTCTCCAGCTCATTTACCAGAAGAGGGAACTTAGGCAAATAGGGTTTAGTGACTTTGCTAAGGTCACATAGAATGTAAGTGTCTAAGATTATAACAGGCTTATAGAAAAATGTTGAAGTGTGTCAGAAAATTCCAAGCTCTTCAGATTTCTCTCACAAACAGGATAAAATTCTGACTTCTGTTGAACATATAAAGGTTAAAAACAAGTAAGTGTTTGGGCAGAACTTTGCTCTTCCTGGATCAATCAGAAAAGATCAGAAGATACCTGGATGGAGGTTTGGGTTCAAAGAAGTGTAAATATTTCCAGGCTAATTCCTCTGAGAAAGCACACAGTTGTCCCTAAGACTAGATGGAGTCTCAGGTACAACCACAAGAACAATCACAGTCTGGACAATGTGGAGAGTCAGTGTTTGATTCAGGGGAAATTGAGGGAACCTTTGCTGGCCAGGAATGCTAGGTTCAGCTGTGCTGTGAAGACACCCCAAGTGATAATGAACCAGTACATGCCCTATGATTTCAGAATCAGTGGGGAAGGGACACTGCTGGCTGTGGGTACTTAAAGCAAGTAAAATTCTTAATTTTTGGTTCCAGGTCAGAAGGAAGAGAAGAAGGGAGACTCGAGGCCATAGACAGCATCACCTTATGCAAGGAGAAGGGATTATATTTAAAAGTTTATTTTTTTAAAAAAATGAGTAAGCAAAGGAGAAAGGACTCAAACATAGAAAGTTACTGTGAGAAGAGGGAACATCAAGTTTCATTTTGAGAGAATACTTAAATAAAATCTTCTTTTACTGCAAAAAGCAATGTCAAAAAAGATTTTAAAGATCAAATGAGAGAGATTAGGAAAAACAAAGACTACAAGAAAAACAAGGAATATGTAAAGAAAATCAACCAACTACAAAAAAAGATCCAGAAGTTTAAGGGGAAAGTGGCTCATTGAAAACTAGAATTGAGCAAGGGAAAAGCAGCAAATTGTGAGATAAAAAAATAATTAAAAATAATATGAAGAATGAGAAAAAACTAGGAAAAAATGTGAGACATCTCAAAAGAAAAAAGAATAGCCATGGAGAACAGATCGAGAAAATAAAAATAAAAAGATAATTGCATTACATAAAAGCTATTACCTGTCCCCCCAAATATACTAATATAAGAAATAATTAAATAGTCCTGATATATTATAAAAAGAAGGGAAAGTAGAAATAGAAAAATAAATTCACCCATCAACACCTGAAAGAGGAAATTCTATAGGAACATGATAGCTAAATTCTGTTACCCCAAGATCAAGGAAAAATATTATGAGCAGCAACAATAACAAAAAACAACAAAACAATTAAAATAAGACAGAACAATGATTAGAATCTCACAAGACAGAAATAAAGACCACAGGGTCTTGGAAGACTATATATCAAAGAGCCAAAGACCTAGGGTTGAAACTGAAAAATCATTCCCAGAAAAATTAAACATATTCATAAAAAATAAAGAAAAAAGGATGAAATGTCAGACTTTTAGGATTTTGTTGCAAAAAGAATTGAACTTAATAGAACATTTGACATATGAGATCTAAGAGAAATATCAAATAAACATCAAAGATTAATTTCAAATGATTCAATAAGGACAGACTGTTCATGCTGTATATATGAAAATGTAAACCATATGTCTAAGATTGTTTTTAGTAAGTAGGGGGTTCAAACGATTGGGGCAGATCTGAGTATTATGTGATTCTAAAAAGCAAAAGGGAAGAAAAAAAACATATTATACAGATGAGGTGCCAAAGCAAGAACTGACATAGACAATTGGATGGAGGAAAAGAACTGGTAGTTCTGGAATACCACTCACAACTGGGAATAGGTTAAAGAGGAAACAATACATAAATTCATACATATATATATATATATAGATGTATATATATATAATTTATAAAAGCATTCAAGTTTTATTAAGAAATAAGGGCAGAAGAGAAAAAGATAAGATGGGGTATAGAAGGAAGTGTAAATTAATGACAATGGGATAAAGTGGATAGATAAATTGGAATGGAATAAAGAGAAAGAGAAATGGTGGGAGAAAAGGCCAGGGTAAGATAATGGGGGAGGGTCAAAGGGGAGTGGAAGAGGTTAAATAATAAATAGCAAGACAAGGTGGCAGGTGGAAGAAAAGTAGAGTAGTCATCAGGCTTAGGAAACATGAGATAAACAGAACCAATAATAATGATCAGGAGTAGAATTTATTAGAAAAAAAGTAGGAGTTAGTAAATCATTGATCTCAGACAAAAGTTAAAATTAAAATAGATTAAATCAAAACAGAAAAATATGGAAATTCCATATTCCAGTCATATTTTAGAAACAGAAAACAAAGAAAAAAAAGGCAGTAATAAAACTTTGAAAATCTTATGAAGAAGGATCCCGTTCAATAAGCACTTAAAAAAGTATGAAAGTTAATGTACATAAAAAGCAAAATTTGATGAAAAGCAACACTGGTTTATAGAAAGCTTGGTAAGAGATCCAATTAAAATATTATTTTCAGAACATTTAAAGATGAAGAAATATAAAGAAGAAAATTAAAGCAAAATATGTGTATGTGTGTTTGTGTATGCAAGAGATAGAGGCACAGACAGACAGAGAAACAGAGACAGAGACAGAGATAGAGAAAAAGGAGGAATTTACAAAGATAGCTCTTACAAATTCCTTTCTGTTAATTGCAGAACAGTTTTTGGTTGGTGAGTTGCTGCCCTTCATACTTTCAAAGAGGATCAAAAATGGCATCCCCTATGGAAGAGGCGAATTACCGTGTGTCCAACTGTGGTTGATCAATATGAGCTCAGAATGCTTTGCCCCAGTTTGGACACAAATAGTTCCTATGAACATTCAGAGTAACTTCTTTAATTTTGCACATATCATAAATCACTTCTGAATTTTTGTTTGATTATTTTTAATAAAATATTTTTGTTTTTAAAACGTATGTATGGATAATTCTTCAACATTAACCCTTGCAAAACCTTGTGTACCAATTTCTTCTTCTTCCCTCACCCTCTTCCCCAGATGACATGTAGTCTAATAGATGTTAAATATGGTAGAAATATATGTTAAATCCAATATTATTACTATTTACACATTTATACAATCATCTTTTTGCACAAGAAAAATCAAAACATATTGGAAAAAATGAGAAAGAAAATAAAATGCAAGTAAATAACAACAAACAATGAAAATGCTATGCTGTGAACCACACTCAATTCCCACAGGCCTCTCTCTGGGTGTATATGGTTTTCTTCATCACGAGACTATTGGAAATGTTCTGAATCATCTCAATGTTGAAGAGAGCCACATCCATCATAATTAATCTTATAATCTTGTTGTTGCTGTGCATAATGATCTCATTTCACTTAGCATCAGTTCATGTAGATCTCTCCAGACCTCTCTGAAATCATCCTGCTGGTTGTTTCTTACAGAAAAATAATATTCCATAACATTCATATACCATAATTTATTCAGCCATTCAATGGGCATCCACTCAGCTTCCAGTTTCTTGACACTACAAAAAGGGCTGCCACAAACAGTTTTGCACATGTGGTTCCCTTTCCTTCCTTTAAGATGTCTTCAGGGTATAAGCCCAGTAGAAACGCTGTGGGTCAAAGGGTATGCAGAGTTTGATACATTTTTGGGCATAGTTCCAGATTGCTCTCCAGATGGTTTGATCAGTTCACAACTCCACTAACAATGTATTAAAGTCCCAGTTTTCCCACATCCCCTCCAGCATTCTTCATTATTTTTTCCTGTCATCTTAGTCAATTTTAGACTTGTGTAGTAGTATCTCAGATTTGTTTTAATTGGGATTTCTCTGATAAAAATGATTTAGAGCCCTTTTTCATATGACTAGAAATGGATTCAATTTTTTCATCTGAAAATTGTCAGTTCATATCCTTTGACCATTTATCAATTGGAGAATGACTTGAATTCTTATAAATTTGAGTCAATCTCTATATATTTTAGAAATGAGGCCTTTATAGATACTTTGAATGTAAAATGTTTTCCCAGTTTATTGCTTCCCTTCTAATCTTGTCTGCATTAGTTTTTTGTTTTTTTTTTCATAAAAAACTTTTTAACTTCATATAATCAAAATTATCTATTTTGTGATCAATAACGATTTTCAGTTCTTTTTTGGTCACAAATTCCTTCCTCCTACACAGATCTTAGAGTAAACTCTCCTATGTGCTTCTAATTTGCTTATAATATCACTATGTCTATATAATGAACCTATTTCAACCTTATTTTGGTATATACGTGTGGGTCAATGCTTAGTTTCTTCCAGACAAGTTTCCAATTTTCAAAACAGTATTGGTGAAGTAGTGAGTTCTTATCCCAATTGTTGGGGACTTTAGGTTTGTCAAACACTAGGTTACTCTAATCGTTAACTATTTTATCTTATGAACCTAACCTATTCCACTTATCAACTACTCTATTTCTTAGCCAGTACCAAATGGTTTTGATGACTGCTGCTTTATAAGATAGTTTTAGATCTGGCATATCTAGGCCACCTTCATTTTTTTTCATTAATTCTCTTGAAATTCTTGATCTTTGGTCCTTCCAGATGAACTTTGTTTTTATTTTTTTGAGATCTGTAAATTAATTTCTTTGGAGTTTTATTGCTACAGCACTAAATAAGTAGATTAATTCAGGAAGTATTGTCATTTTTATTATATTCACTGGGCCTACCCAAGAGCACTTGATATTTTTCCAATTGTTTATATCTGAATTTATTTGTTTAGAAAGTTTTCTGTAGTTGTGGTTCATATAGTTCATGACTTTGCCTTGACAAGTAGACTCCCAAATATTTTATATTATCAACAATTATTTTAAATGGAATTTCTCTTTGTATCTCTTGCTGCTGGACTTTGTTGGTAATATATAAAAATGCTGATGATTTCTATAGATTTATTGTGTATCCTGTAACTTTATTAAAGTTGAGGATTGTTTCTGGTAATGATTTAGTTGATTCTCTAGGGTTCTATAAGTATACCACCATGTAGTCTGCAAAGAATGATAATTTGGATTCCTTATTACCTATTCTAATTCCTTTAATTTCTTTTTTCTTTTCTTATTGCCAAAGCTATCCTTTCTAAAAGTGATGAATAGAAATGGTGATATTGGGTAACCTTTCCCACCCCGATCTTATTGCAAATGGTTCTAGTTTACTCCCATTAAATTCTTAATGATGGTTTTAAATAGATGCTACTGATCATTTTAAGGGGAATTCCATTTATTCCTATACTCTCTGGTGTTTTTAATAGAAATGGATGTTGGATTTTATCAAATGTTTTTTTTGTGTCTGTTGAGATAATCACTTGGTTTTTGTTAGTATAGTTATTGATAATCAATTATGCTAATAGTTTTCCTTAAGAGATTCCTTGAGAGTGTCCTTGCATAACTTTTTCTAACCACCTTGTGAGAAGGTGAACCTGAAAATCGTTATTGATCACAAAATAGATCATTTTGATTATATGAAGTTAAACAGGTTTTGTTCAAAAATTATTTTTTGAAAGTACACATTTGGCCATTCTATATTGAGGCCAGCTCAAGGGAGTTTGTGATCTCTGCAGGAAAATTTGAATGTTTGACAGTTAAGTTTGAGAAAGGACCTGAGTCTCTGATATCTTATCCTGCCAGATGATCTTCAGAATCTTCCTAAGAAAATTCAAAGGGAGGCAATTCAGTTTCCTGACAGGGTTTCACAGGCATACAACAATGAGGGCAGTACAACAGCTCTGTAGACCTTCAATAGAGTAACTACATTTGGACTCTGACATCACATTTATCAATGAAGTCAGCCAAGAATAATTTATTAAGCAACTTCCATGTGCCAGGCACCATGCTTACCCCTGGAGATCCTCTGTACCCAGGGAGCTAATAATCCAAAGGGGTAGACAATATACAAAAACTCTGCATGAACAAGATATATGTATATAGAATAAATTGGTGATAATTCAAAGAAAAGGGCCTATGATTAAGGATTTCTAATAAAGGTTTCTTATAGAAGGAGGCTCTTTACTTGTAATTTGTTTGAAAGAAGCCAAATAAGCCAGGAGGTAATAATTAAGATGGAGAGAATATAAGGAATAAGAGATAGTCAGTGAAAAGTACTCTAATTTAAGATATGAGATATAATGTTAGGAAAACCACAGAGTTGTATTACTAGATCTCAAAATATTTGGAGGGGGATGCCTTAAGTTTCTCAGTTATAAAATTAGATAGAGAAGGAAATGGAAAACCACTCTTTTTTTTGTTGCCAAGTAACTCACAAATGGGCTCATAAAAAGATGGACACAACTGAAACAACTGAAAATATATATATATACATATATATATATATATGTATATATATATATATTTATAAATTCTAGAAATACAGTATTGTGGTTTAAGCTAAGTCTATAGTCAATTAAGCAACAAGCATTTATTAACCACTTTTTATGCTAAGCACTTTGCTAGTCACTGGGGATATAAAGACTATTTAAATACTATTGAGTATACAACATGTATAGACATAAATAAATATGCAATCTATGCACAATAAATGCAAATAAAGAGAAAGAAAAGGGTGTATACAGAATGAACCAAGATTATGTCACTGGATCTGAGATTTGGGAAAAAAGATAAAGGTTCCAAGAGGCAGAGATAAAGAAGGATGTATGTTCAAATTATGGGGAATAAAGTGGAGATTATGATTTAGGCAGACAAAATAGACGAATATGATTAGAATTTAACATGAAGGAAAAGAATTGATTTTTATTAAAATTGGAAGATAGATTGATATCTGTGAAGGGCAGTTTATGTAAAATGGAGTATTTCATATTTTATTTTAGAAATAATGAAGAACAATTTGGGGTTTTTTAGTATAGAAACAATAAAAATCTGGCCAGTACTATAGGAATAATATGTCTCTGGCCACTATTTAAGGGATGGATTAGGGAGGAGAGAGGACAAAGAAGAACTGTCCTGGAAGTAATAATTTTACTTGTCGAGATTTTTTTTTCTTTAAGGTAATTGGGATGGTGACTTACCTAAGGTCACAATTTCAGTATGTATCAAGTGTTTAAATCCTGTTTGGATTCTGCTCATATCTTTTGACCATTTCAGAGAATGGCTTGAATTCTTATAAATTAGAGTCAATCAAGTATCAAGTGTTTAAATCCTGGTTTGAATTCAGGGCCTGCATTTTACCAATTGTGTCACTAGTTGTCTCTCATTGGTTCCGAAGCTATCTACAAGAGAGGGTATTTAATGTTTAGAAAAACCATGGCCAGTGTTATAAACAAAAACAGACAACCAAGAGAGCATCAATAAATACTCACTTCTTTGTGTATTTCCCCTTCTCTAAATCTGCACATAAATAAAGATCACATTTAATTAAGGTTTGAGTAGATAATAGGTATACTGTCACAATTTTTTTTCTTTTTTTAAAAAAATATTTTCTATGCAATTGATTTGTGGATCATGTTGGGAGGGAAAAATCAGATCAAAAGGGAAAAACTATGGGAGAGGAAAAAAACAGAAAAAAGAAGTGCATATAACATATATTGATTTCCATTCAAATGCCATAGTTATCTTTCTGGTTCAGATGATATTTTCTATCCAGAGTTTTTTTGCGATCGCCTTGGATTACTGAACTACGAGAAAACTAAGTTTCAGAGTTGATCATCATGCATTATTGGAGTTATTGTGTAGAATGTATTTTCTGGTTGTGCTTCTTTCACTCAGCATCAGTTTGTATAAATATTTCCAGGCCCTTCCATAATCAGCTTGTTCATCATTTCTTAAAGAACAATAATATTCCATAACTTTCATATACCACAACTTATTCAGCCATTCCCCAATTGATGGGCATTCACCCATTTTCCAATTCTTTGCTACCACAAAAAGAGCTGCTGCAAACATTTTTGCACATGTAGGTCTTTTTCTCTCCTTTATAATTTCCTTGTAGTGATACTCCTGGGTCAAAAGGAATGTGCAGTATGATAGCTAATTGTTCTGCAGAATGATTGGATCACTTCACAATGCCAACAAATTGATCCAGTTTTTCCATATTCCCTCCACCACTTTTTATTACCTTTTTCTGTCATCTTAGCCAATTTGAGAGATGTGAGCTGGTACTTCAGAGTTGTTTCAATTTTTATTTCTCTAACCAATAGTTATTTAAAGCATTCTTTCAGAACTATAAATGGTTTTAATTTCATCATCTTAACACTGTTCACATCCTTTGATCATTTTTGATTTGGGGAATGACTTGTATTATTATAAATTTGACATATTTTATATATTTATATATTTTAGTTCTTAAATATATTTTATAAATAAGACCTTTATCAGAAAAAAACTGGTTGTAAAGATTTTTTTTTACCTGTTTTGTATTACTCTTTGAATCTTATTTCTATTGGTTTTGTTTGTGCAAAACCTTTTAAATTTATTGTAATCAAAGTTGTCCATTTTGCCTTTCCTAATGTTCTCTAGTACTTCTTTGGTCATAAATTCCACCCTGTTCCATAAATCTGATAGGTAAATTATCCCTTGCTTTCCTAATTTGTTTATGGTATCATCATTTGTGATCAAATCATGAATCCATTTTCACCTTACTTTGGTATGGGGTGTGATATGCCCAGGTCTCTAGGTCTATACCAAGTTTCTGATATATTATTTTTCAGTTTTCTGAAATAGTGATTTCTTATTCCTGAAATAAGAGTTTGGAGGTTTATCAAGCACTAGATTATTGTGACATGTATATCTAACCTATTCCAATGATCGACCACCCTAATTCTTTGCCAGTACCAAATAGTTTTGATGACTGCTGCTTTATAATTTAGTTTTAGATTTGGTATTGCACAGATCTAAAACTATATTATAAAATAGAAATCATCAAAACCATTTGGTACTAGCTAAGAAACAGAGTAGCTGATCAGTGGAATAGGTTAAGTTCACAGGACAAAAAAAAGGCAATAATTATAGTAATCTAGTGTTTGACAAACCCAAAGACCCCAGTTTTGGGGATGAGAACTCAATATTTGACAAAAACTGCTAGGGAATTTGGAATCTAGTATGGAAGAAATTAGGCATTGACCCACACCTAACACCATATACCAAGATAAAGTCAAAATGGATTCATGATCTAGACATAAAGAATGATACTGTAAACAAATTAGAAGAATGTAGGATAGTTTACCTCTCAGATCTGTGGAGGAGGAAGTAATTTGTGACCAAAGAAGAACTAGAGATCATTCGTCATCACAAAATAGATAATTTCAACTATATCAAGTTAAAAAGTTTTTGTACAAATAAAATGAATGCAGACAAGATTAGAAGGGAAGCAATGAACTGGGAAAACATTTTTACATTAAGGTTCTGACAAAGACTTCATTTCTTAAATATATAGAGAATTTACTCAAATGTATAAGAATTCAAGCCATTCTGCAATTGATAAATGGTCAAAGAATATGAGCAGACAATTTTCAGATGAATAAATTGAAACTATTTCTAGTCATATGAAAAGGTTCTCCAAATCACTATTGATCGGAGAAATGCAAATTAAGCAACTCTGAGATACCACTACACAACTCTTAAATTGGCTAAGATGACAGCAAAAGTAAATGATGATTGTTGGAGAGGATGTGGGAAAATTGGTACTGTGATACATTGTTGGTGGAACTGTGAAAAGATCCAACCATTCTGGAGAACAATTTGGAACTATGCTCAAAAGAATTATCAAACTGTGCATATCCTTTGACCCAGCAGTGTTTCTATTGGGCTTATATCCCAAAGAGATCTTAAAGGAAGGAAAGGGTGCCACATGTGCGAAAATGTTTGTGGCAGCCCTTTTTGTAGTGGCAAGGAACTGGAAAGTGAATGGATGCTAGTCAGTTGGACAATGGCTGAATAAATTATAGTATATGAATGCCATGGGATATTATAGTTTTGTAAGAAATGACCAGCAGGATGATTTCAGAGAGGCCTGGAGAGGCTTGCACGAACTGATGCTAAATGAAACGAGCAGAACCAGGAGATCATTATACACAGTAACAAGACTATATGATGATCAATTTTGATGGACATGGCTCTCTTCAACAATGAGATGATTTAAACCAGTTCCTATTGTTCAGCCATGAAGATAGTCATCTGCATACAGGAAGAGGCCTGTGGCAACTGAGTATGGATCACAACATATCATTTTAACCCTTTTTGTGAATATTTGCTTGCATTTTGTTTTCTTTCTTAGGTTGTTGCTTTTTTTTCTCTTTCTTGATCCGATTTTTCTTGTGCAGCAAGATTACTGTATAGATATGTATACATATATTGGATTTATCATATATTTTAACAAATTTAACACGTATTACACTACTTGCCATCTAAGGGAGGGGGTGGGGGGAAGGATGGAAAAGTTTGGAAAAGAAAATTTTGCAAAGGTCAATGTAGAAAAATTACTCATATGTTCTGTAAATATAAAGCTTTAATAAAAGTTAAAAAATAGATTTGGTACTGGTAAGCCACCAATCTTTCTACTTTTTTCATTAATTCCCTTAATATTCTTGACCTTTCATTTTTCCAGATAAATTTTGTTATTATTTTTCTAGTAGTATAAAATAATTTTTGGCAGTTTGATTGGTGTGGCACTGAATAAGGAGACAAATATAGGTAGAATTGTCATTTTTGTTATATTAGCTTGGCTTATCTATGAGCAAAAGATTTTTTCCGATTGTTCATAAGTGACTTTATCTGTGTAACAAGTGTTTTGAAATTATGTTCCTATAGTTCTTGTGTTTGTTTTGACAGATAGTTTTTTATTTTATTTTATCTAAAGTTATTTTAAATGGAATTTCTCTTTCTATCTCTTGCATATGGACTTTGAGAGTAAATATATAGAAATGCTAATGATTTTTGTATGTTTATTTTATATCCTGCAACTTTGCTAAAGCTGTTGTTTCCAGTAAAGTTTTGGAAGATTTTCTGGGATTTTTTTTTTTTTATATCTCCTCTTTCCATTTCATTATTTCTACTTTGGAAGGGATTTTCTTCAGTGGATTTTTTTTTATTTTTTTTTTTTGCATTTGGCCAATTGTATTTTTTAAGGAATTATTTTCTTCAGTTAATTTTTCCTTCCTTTTCTATGTTGTCAACTATCTCTTGCATACTTCTCAAACTTTTTTTTTTCTCTACTACATTTCTTATGTTCCTTTTAACGTCTTTTATGAACAGTTCCAAGAAGCCTCTTTGGGCTTGAGAGCAATTCGTATTTCTCTGAAATTTCCTCTGGGGATAATGTGGTCTTGATATTAGTGGGTGTTTTGGTCTTCCTCAGCATAGTAGCTTCCTATGATCAATTTTCTTTTCTGCTTCTTATTAATTTTCTTTCTTTTTCCTTTGGTAATTCTTTTTTTTTCTTTCACTTTTACAGTCAAGATCTATTCCTGGAGGAAAGGGGTTGTTGTCCCAAGCTTCCTGTGCAGTTCTGAGCCTTGGCTTTGAGCCAAGGGACCCTTTGTGTTTGCAGGGGATAGCTTTGCCTGGGTTTTCACAGTTTGTCTTCCGATTTGGACTGGAGCTTGTCCCACTGATCTGCTTTTCTACTGCACCAGGACTGAGGGTCTCAGTTGCTTAATTGCTGTGATTGAGACCCTCTCACTAGCTTTCCTGAAATCTGTCTGTGTTGGGCTGAACACTCTTTTCACCCCTGTGAGACTGATCGTTCTTGAATTTTCTTCCACTCTACCTTGAACTGGAGAGTGATTTCATTCTGTCACACTCTGTTCAAAGGCTTGATTTCACATAGTTTAGGAAACTAAGAGAGCTCAAGCAGCTCCTGGATTTACTCTACAATATTGGCTCCACTCCCAGAAACCTCCATAAATTCTTTTCTACAGAAGAGTGTATCTTTGCAATAAAAAAAAACGATAGAAAGGTATAAAAAATAAAATACCCTACTATGATTGCTTCTGGACAATTAAAAATTGATTTGGGGTAAAATGATTTCTTGCAGGTTACTTGCTAAAAATGGCATCTCTCAACTCTATGTAAAGATCATACACCATTTCTTAAAAGGTATAGCAATCTTGACACTTCTTATCATTAATATCAAGTAAAGTTACAAAAGAGAGGCAGGTAGTTGTGAAACATTTGCCATACTTATGTAGGAATTTCACCACAGAGTTCAAATGTAAGAGATATTCTTCAATTCCCTATAGATGTTCATTTCCTCCAGATGCTTCTGTTTATAGATGACACTGTACTGATTATATCAGACCTAAGAAGATAGCTGAGTCTCCTGAGATACATCATCATTCAAATATTCACTGAACCTTAGGTGAGAAAACATAAAGCTAGTATAAAAAAATACCTATTTAAAAAAAAGAAAAACATCGTATTCCATTATATGCATAACACTTAGATCTGATGATTTAATAAATATATTGAACTGACATAATCAGAAAAGTGTTAGCATTACACACTGTTTAAAATGGTGCTCATTAGTAAACAATAATGAATTAAATGTTTATTAACATTCACTGACAATGAATTGAACTAGAATTGAAGTGTAGAAGGAGAAACTGTTGAATTGCTTTTGAGAAACTTGAGGTTGTTAAAGACCTCAAACTTTTCCACAAAACCAAGATCAATCTATTTGACATTGACATTTCTTTAGTGATGCTGTGGGGGTGAATCAGAAGATACTATTCTTCAGAGAATTATATTTGTTGTCATCCAAATAGCATGGACAGACTTTGTATGGACATATATAGAATGTAACATGTATGCAAGGAACAATTATACCAAGAAAAATAGTATAATGGATATTATCAGACATATATATGACTGGAAAAAGTGAGATCAGGTATAGTATTGCATGCTGATAATCCCTGCTTTGGGGGAAAGCTAAAGCTGGTGTATTATTTAAACTTGGGGTTTATGTGCTGTGATAAGGTCTGTACTGCCTGGCAGTAATATGGTAAATCCCTCAGGGTAGAGGTCCACCATGATATTTTAAGATCAGATTATTACACTTCCAGTCTGAAAGTGAGGGAAGGAAGGAAAGAAGTAAAAGAAAGGAAGAAAGGAAGGAAGGAAGGAAGGAAGGAAGGAAGGAAGGAAGGAAGGAACGAAGGAACGAAGGAAGGAAGGAAGAAAATTATATAACAAAAGTAAGGAGGGAAGAGTGTTCATTGGTATAAAGAACAGACTATTTTTTTTAACAGATGTCCATTTGGAGTGAAGAGATCTGGAGGAAGGATCCAGAGGACTTTCTGCAGTTGGCCTATGATTAGAGCAGATACTCATAGATTACTTAAATTACTGAAATACCAGGATCTAAGTTTGATAATAGCTCATATTTTCTCATTGCCAAGTTTCTGGAACTAATTTAAAGCTACTTTTAAAAGTTTGTAAATTAATTTTATTCCATAATTCTTGTAGAAAAATTATTCATGTGATAGTATTTAAAACAGAATCATTCATTAGAAAATACATATCCAAATAAAACAAATTAAAGAAGTAAACTACCTTTCCCTCACCTAGTATGGGGGGAAGTAACTTTTCCCAAAGGAAGTACAACTAATCCTTTGAATTTTATTGCTTTTCATACCACATATAAATAAATCTCAAACTAGCCAGTCTTGTGGCAAATATATATATATATGTATATATATATAATATGTATATATGAATGTATATAATATAAATAGCATTTAATGTATATATATATACAATCTTCATTGACATTAATAATAATGAAACAATCACAGATATAGGAGTTTTAGTAATTGTTACATTTGTAATTGGTTTTATGACCTTGAATAAGCCTTGTTTTTTAATTATTAAAATGGCAAAAAGCTGAGTTTAGTGGTGAGGAAAAATTACCTAGAAATGAAGGCTGAGTTCTAGAATGGTACAAATGTGGCTTGTGCTTGTGAGGAAAACACGTGTGGATTACTGCAGATTTTCTACTAAATTAAGTGGTTAGATAAATAAATGGAAGTGGTGAAGTGTAGGAAAAGTAAGATATATTTAAAACTCATGTAACTCTGGATAGGAATGAATAATGATAAAGTGGTTAGCACAAGACATATAATTGTTCGGGATTTGAATATAATAAGCGCAGATGTTTCCTAAGCAACATTTCTCAGGGCATAAATATATAATAATAGCAGGAAAATGGGAATTCTTAAGAAGAGCCAAGATAAGGAAAAGTAAAGAATTAAAGCAAGACTAGAATGAAAAAAAATAAAATTGAATGCTAATTTGGAACAGTGATAAGTATACAGGTATCACTGGTCATGTTTCTGCTTTACTCTTCCATAAAGACTAGGAGGAGAGAAGAGTAAAGAAGAAAAAAAAAGAGTTGAGAAATCTGAGGAACTTCTATGAGAGGAGGAAAGTGAGAAGATTCTTTTTAAGCAGCCAATTTTCCTTCCTCCAAATGTCCATTGTACTTGGAATAAGAACACCCATGTAGAAAGAAATTACTTAAATAAGTTTGAACACAAGAATCATTTAACTTATAAAGATAAGAAGATTGGTGGGAATTTCAAAATAGGGACAAAACTGATATTTTGGGCAAATTTGTAAATATAAAAAGGATCCAAACTGTGGCAAGGATTTGGAGTTTATTTCACTAGTTACACCAATCTTAATAGGAGTCTTTATTTCATAGTGTTAGATTTAAGATAGTAGGACATATATACCAAAGTGTGCATACCCTCTGATCCAGCAGTGTCAATAATGGGCCTGTGTCTTAAAGAGATCAAAATAGAGAGGAAAAGACCCATATGTGTAATAATATTTGTAGGAACAGAGCCCAGGATAAAAACTCACTATTTGACCAAAACTGCTGGGATAATTGGAAACTAGTATGGAAGAAATTAG
>JAJPUD010011089.1:0-12220 GCA_023553655.1 Myrmecobius fasciatus | reverse complement strand
CTGGAAATTGAAAGGATGTCCATCAATTGGAGAATGGCTGAATAAATTATGGTATATGAATGTTGTGGAATATTATTATTCTGTAAGAAACGACCAACAGGAGGATTTCAGAGAGGCCTGGAGAAACTTGCGTGAACTGATCCTGAGTGAAATCAGCAGAACCAGGAGAACATTATACACAGCAACAAGACTATATGATGATCAATTTTGATGTACATGGTTCTCTTCAACAATGATGTGATTCAAACCAGTTGTTCAGCGATGCAGATAGTCATATACATCCAGAGAGAGGCCTGTGGGAACTGAGTGTGAACCACAACACAGCACATGCTTTCTGTGAATATTTCCATGCATTTTGTTTTCCTTCTTAGGTTGTTTTTTCTTCTTCTCTTTCTAGATCTGATGTTTCTTGTGCAGTAAGATAATTGTATAGATATGTATACATGTATTGTATTTGTCATATAATTTATCCTATTTATCATATATTAGATTACCTGTCATCTAGGAGTGGGGGGTGGGGGGAAGGAGGGGAAAAGCTTGGGAAAAAAAAGTTTTTGCAAAGGTCAATGTTAAAAATCAGTCATGTTTTGTAAATAAAAAGCTTTATATATAAAAAAAGGAACAGAACCAAGATGGTGGAAAGTAAACAGAACTTAATTGAGTTCTTCCTGGCTTCCCCCCGAATCAACACTTGATAAAGTCTCTGAACAGATTTTTGGAGGCTCAGGACCAAGAATACCCAAGCAGGGAATCTAGAGAGGCTTTTAGCCAAAATACAGCATTGCCTACTCTGTCCCAGGTCAGAAACCAGTGCATTAGCAGACTAGCTATGAGAACTCCAATGCAAATCCAGAAGGCATATAATGAGCCCCTGAATCTCAGCATAATAAATGGGTCTATGTCAGTGCTAGAATTATCATATCAAAGAGAAAATACTGCAAATCACCAGAAAGAAACAATTTAAATATCAAGGAGCCACAATTAGCATTACCTAGCACCTAGCAACTTGGACTTTAAAGCATCAAAGAGCTTAGAATATAGTATTCTGGAGGGCAAACCATCTTGGATTGCAGTCTACTACCCAGCAAAACTAATCATTTTCAGGGAAAGAGATACACATTCACTAAAATAGAGGATTTTCAATTATATTTGATGAAAATACCAGACCTAAACAGAAAATTTAATCTTCAAATACAGAACTCAAGTGAAGAATGAAAAGGTAAAAAGGGATGAAAAAAAAACTATTTTTTTAAAGGTTAAAATATTTACATCCCTATAATGAAAGATGATACATTTAAATATTGAGAACTGTATCTTTGTTAGGAATATATTTAGAGTCTGTAGGCATAAGTTGACTTTATTATGATGATATAAAAAAAGAAAGTAGGGATTGAAAGAGGATTGTACTAGAAGAAGAGAAAAGGGAGGCAAAATGGGATAAATTATATCACATGAAAAGGCAAAAAAGATCTATCAGAGTTGAGGGAAAGAAGGGGGAGAATGAGCATTGGTTGAAGTTTAATCTCATCAGAAATGGCTCAAAGAGGAAATATCATTATATTTAGTCTGATATAGATATTTATTTCACCCTGTAGTTAGGAGGGGAAAGAGGAAAGGAAAGGGAAAGCCAGTAGAAAGGAGAAGAGAAGTAGAATGGGAAAGTGATAAGAAAGGTGGAGAGAAGTTAAAATAAAAAAGGAGGGCAGATTGAGGAAAGCAGTGGGACAGAAGCAAAACACTGGTGAGAAGTGAAAAGGGGAAAATAAAGTGAAAAGTATAAATA
This sequence comes from Myrmecobius fasciatus, assembly GCA_023553655.1. NCBI lineage: Eukaryota > Metazoa > Chordata > Mammalia > Dasyuromorphia > Myrmecobiidae > Myrmecobius > Myrmecobius fasciatus. The sequence continues at coordinate 10,437 of JAJPUD010011089.1, read as the reverse complement.
GGGAAAAATAGAATAGTGGGAAATACAGAGTTAATAATTTTAACTGTGAGTTTGAATGGGGTGAACTTTCCCATAAAATAGAATTGGATAGCAGACTGGATTAAAAGCCAGACTGTTATATTGTTTACAAGAAACACATCTGAATCAGAGAGACACATACTGTATAAAGTTAAAAGGCTGAATAATAATTTATTATGCTATAGCTGAAGTAAAAAGAAATAAACAAACAAACAAAAACCTGGGATAGTGATCCTGATCACAAATCAAGTGAAAATGAAAATAGATCTAATTAAAAAATAAGGAAGGAAAGTACATCTTGCTAAAGGGTGGCATAGATAGATTTAGGTATAGTTCCTGACTATTTTGGAGATAGAAAAATTATACATAATACAGGTGATGCTCCTCCAAAGCATTTCAGAGTTATGATTCAATAAATAGCCTGTGTGTAATTTTCAGTGATGGTGTTTTGTTGTAGATATAAAAAGCAAAGAGTCAGCTATGCCAGTTGAAGAGATTTAATTAGGGTTTGACACCCATACTTTGACCCTAGGCAACCAATCTCTGAATTTTCTAATTTAGAGAGCATTGTCGACTCTAGAAATATTTCAGAAGTTGAAAAACAGGATAAAAACCCAATTATCAAGAATAACTATTTAAAGTCATCCCATCTTTCTTACTCACTTCATAGTAGTTTCCTTCTTCTTTCCAACTATCCATCCTTCCATATCATTCCAAACTTCTTGCTGTAATCACTATTTCTGATATTTGTTTTGGCTCAGAACAATCCCTAGTTTATTCTAAACTTTTATGAAGAGAATGGCACAACTATTCCAAATGCTCTAGGGCTCTGGAGGATAAAAGAGAGGTAAAAACATTTGGACAACTTTAAAGATCTAGAAGGCAAAGGGAAAACAAATACTTAAGATTGTAAATTTTAAAAAATTAAATGTAGATAGAGCTCTGGGGATTGTAAGAGAAGGCTGCCAGAGAGGGTCTCTGGAAGAACCTCTCTGCCAAAAAACATGGCAATTATCAAAGCAAGAATTTCAGATGACACTAGAAAAATTGAGAACAAAATTAGAAAGGAAAGCTGAAGATGAATAAGTCATGAGTAGAGAAACACTGAGAAGAGAATACATTTTGCAAGGGAAAAGACACAGATAACATTTAAAAAGAGATGACTTTGCCTAATATGGGGGGGGGAATTAAAATCAAGGAGAAACCACGGGAATTAATAGGCCAAAAATAAATAAATAAAGGACAGAAGTAGAGATCAAGGTTAAGTAAGAGGCATATAGGAGGAGATAAGTTAGAGTATGAAGCAATGGTAAGAGTAATATACAATGTAAGAAGATTAAAAAAAACAAAAGAAAAAAATAATGTAAAGTAGCTAGAATGTATACTTGGACAGATTTTGAGAGAGAGTGGAGAATAGACATGTCTGATATGGTATCTTCCATGGGGTCAGAAAAAGTTGGAACGGGCTGATAGCAACAGCTAGCTATGAACAATATACATGTGATGGAGTTAAAAATGATAAAAATGTGAATGTAAAATGGAGCAAAGAGAAAAGATATCTTTTGAAAGAACAAATAAAAAGAAATCTTCAACAGCCGTTGCTTCTGCTACTATACCTTTCTTTCCAAAATAAAGTGAGACATAAAAATGAAAAAAAAAACTTCTTAAAATCACCAGGTAGTCAATAAGAAGAGGAAACTAGAATCCATTATTTTTTTTTCTGTTAGCGCTCACTATGCTTATTTTGTTACATATTTTAACAAGGTTATAGGAAAGAAATTCTGGAGCACCAAAAAATAGATCAGAATCAATTAAAACATGCAAAAACAAATTCTTACAACTGAATGCTGTAGGAATTGAAAGGAAAATTAGAGATATTGAGGTAGGGAGAATTGGTAGGCAGGTAGAACTTGTATTGGCCTAGTGACAAATCCCTTTGGGCTCTGACAACATTATCTTGCCACTTTTTGGTCCTTGATTCATAAGTAGGCCTTGAAAGAAATAACATAAATAAGATAAAATATTAGAGTTTTTACAGAGCTCTCAAAGAAGATAATTATAGGTAATTATAGTAAAAGAAACAAGGCTAGGAGGAAGCCACAAAAGGGATTAAATTTGATACTTGATCATTGCACATATAAAGTAAATGAATAATTTTGTATTATGTTATATTTACATCCCACATTTTACCTGGAGATTTTAAAGTTATGGGAGATCACCACTGAAAGATCATCATATTATTGTTACAGATTCCCAAACAATTCATACACTCTCTCTCTCTCCTTTCCCCTCCACCTGCGTCATTCCATATGTAGGAAGACATATAGTTGTTCTGAATTCTTTTCTTATATGAAAACAAAACTGCTTATTTGTAACTTCAACAAAGTTCTTAATTCTTTCTTTTGGAGATTTTTATTGTTTACATGCTTTTACCACACATACTCCCACACCACTTCCAACATTCAAGGGGAAACAATTTCAGTTATTTCACCCTTTTTGTTTTCACAATTTCGAGTATCATCCTTGTCATTCTTTTGTATACTCTTTTCAGCTTTCAATGTCTCTTCTACAATGTAGGAAGTAGCTACGACTGAACACAGCAATAAAAAGGTATTTTGACCTGGGTAAAACTATCACCTTCTTTGTTCTGGACATTATACTGTTGTTAAAATAACTCTTAATTGTCATATTTTACTATCATGAGCTTTCATTTCATTAAAACTTCTAGATCTTTTTCACATATACTATTTTCTAGCTATTTTCCTCTTCCCCTACTATTTTATGCATTTATTTCAAATCCAAGCTCAGGACATCAAATTTATCCACATAAACTTTTGCTTTGTTGTATTTAACATACTGTTACAATCTGTCAAAAATCTTTTTGGAGCCAGATTCTGAAATTCAATCTGTTAACAATCCTTACAGACTTCATCTCTCTATTTCCACTCTAAGACTGAATAGACTATTTCAGGGTGATACAAGAAAATAAAAGGACAAGCAAGAATAAAGATGCTGTAGTGAGTCATTCTAGTCAATGGAGGAAGGAGAAAAAAGGAGAGTGGTGGGCTTAAAAGATCAACTTAAATAGATTAAGATGGAACTGACAGAGCGACCCAATGACAGATATCTTTGAATACGTGTTTCAAGAACAAGAAGAGGCTGAGAGAGCTTTGAGGAGATATAGGATAATCTCAAGGAACCAGTCAAAGGGTAAAGTAACAAACAATTGAGCAGCAAACATCACAGCTCAAGGTATAAGCAGCAGGATCAAGCTGTTGAAGAAGATAAGTGTTCCTGAGTCTGGGTTCAGTGCTGAGCTCTATAAGGATTGGGAGACTGAAAGTCATTTCACTGCAATTTCACATGGGAAAAAAGTGCAATGACCAGAAAGATAAAACAAAGAGCATTCATAAAACATTTTTCAAGAAGAATTAAAAACTATTAGAAATCAACGATCTTTAACATCAGCAAATACTGTCATTTCCCCCTTAATCAAGCTAGAAAGCATGGCAAGACAAACAGAAAGTATGATATGCTGGATAGAAGAATTCTTTCTATTGATATAAATTGGCACCTTCTCTGCATTAGTCTTAGAAAACTGGAGAAAATTAATGGCTGTGATGTACCTAGGAGACCACAGCCAGTATACATCAGAAGTGAGATTTGAATTGGTATTCTTGATTTTGATTATGAATATGTTTTAAATTACATTTTTCTTTTTAAGACCAGGCAAAGTTGCAGACATATGATAAATTGCTGTTACATGAGCATATTCATATATGATTGGTTGTAAGAGAATACCTTTTCCCCTTCCACTTTTCTTCTTCTTGTCAACCTTCCCACCTTGAGTGTAGCTACAACTTAGCTAAGGACTAAATTGTTGGGTAGAGAGCCACTGTGCTCTATTATCAACTAACTGTGACTTTATAAGGCTCTACAATGAGGGCATTTGACTAGATAACCCCCAAGTGTTTGCAACGCTAAATCCATGATTCTCTGAAGGAAGAAAAAAAAAATCTTACAAGTAAAGATGAGAAGTAAGTACATTCCAATCAGGTAAAACTTCATTTAAAAATCGAATGAAATAATAGATCATAGATCATAAACAATGATATTTATAATGATAAATGACAATAATAGATCATAATTAATAGAACAATATAAAGTAGTTGTCTAAATGAAAATCTAAGAGAAGTCCATTGGAAAAGTGGCTTGATGTAAAGTTATCTATGTTGTGTCTTTACATGGTATCTTCTATCTTCCTTGTTTTTTGTGAGTTTCTCAAGAAACTAAAACAAACCTAGCCCTTGTTGGTGATCATGTGTCTTATCTGGAGGAAGACAAGGACCTTCAAGTAAATAATTTCAAGAAATGGGTAAACTGAACATTTAAAAGTATCAATTTCATTAAAAAACAACAACTCAAGATGTGGTATCTAGGGAAATTTTGATTTTATCTGATATTGAAAAGTTATAGCTATATGGGCAATTGAAGATCTATTGTATACAAATCTATTAGGCTCGGGAAAGAGACCCACATGTGCAAAAATGTTTGTGGAAGCCTTTTTTGTAGTGGCAAGAAACTGGAAATTGAAAGGATGCCCATCAATTGGAGAATGGCTGAATAAATTGTGGTATATAAATGTCATGGAATATTATTGTTCTGTAAGAAACAGCCAGCATGATGATTTCAGAGAGGCCTGGAGAGACTTGCATGAACTGATGCTGAGTGAAATCAGCAGAACCAGGAGAACATTATACACAGTAACAAGACTATACAATGATCAATTCTGATGGACATGGTTCTCTTCAACAATGATGTGATTCAAACCAGTTCCTATTGTTCAGCAATGAAGATAGTCATATACATCCATAGAGAGGCCTGAGGGAACTAAGTGTGAACCACAACACAGCATTTTAATGCTTTCTGTGAATAATATTTCCCTGAATTTTTTTCCTTCTTAGGTTTTTTTTTCCCTCTCTTTCTAGATCTGATGTTTCTTGTGCAGTAAGATAACTGTATAAATATATATATATATACATATATATATATATATTTTGGATTTGTCATATAATTTAACATATTTAGCATGTATTAGATTACCTGTCATCTAGGGGTGGGGGATGGGGGGAAGGAGGGGAAAAGCTTGGAACAAAAAAAAAAAGTTTTGCAAAGGTCAAAAAAATCTATTAGGCTCAAATTATGATATATGAGAAAGAATGTAGAAAACACAAAAATGATAATCAAATGCAATTATAATTACAGTAGCTGAGCATTGTAAGATTGAAAATTCTTTCACAAAATTTAAATTAGCATTTTCATTAAAACCTCTAGAATTAGAAACTAAAAAAAATTCAATGAAATATTATTTTGATGAAAAGAATGTTACCCTGAACTAGAAATTATATCAAACTAATTTCACCAAACCCTTCCAGCATATTTCCTAATATAATGCTAGCTCCCTAGATATAGTTTCTAAGATTATATATCTAAGGTAGCTCCTCACTTACTACATGTTCTTCAAAAACCACTGGCTCTCCTCCCACAGCACTAGGCAAATTCTCAGCTACTCTCTTAAGGAGTCTCACTCTTGTGGAAATTAGATTTTTGTGAAGGATTGTAGTTTTCTTTTACTACTCACAAAGGTGTCTTTGATGTTTTCCTCATGAGTAACTTTGAAGACAGAAAGAGAAGTAATCACAGGCCAGCATTGCTATGATTTCAATGAAGAGAACAATTGTTCCCTATAAAACATTTATTTTCCATTGGAAGTCATAAAGTAAGCTTTCGGCTTTATTGTGCTATAGAAATAATACAGTGTGACATTTTATACCAGTTTAAGATGGATGACTGAAATGGAAGTCCACTAAGAAAATTATGCTGAAAGATTGATATGAAAGCATCATGTATTGGAGTTGACAAATGGATAGAATTATAATTTATTTCATATTATTTTTCTGTGTGAATGTAGTTACTTTGCATCTACCCATTTTCCTAATCTGATTTTGAAAGGTCATACTCAAGCTTCAGTTAGTATGCATCCAACTTTGGAAGAATATATTGCAAGTTAAAATATAGTAAGCATATCATGTTTACTTTAGACATGACAATTCAGACTCAATATATGTGAGGTTGGCATATTGTTTTAAAACTCCATGTAGGGACAGCTCGATGACAGCAGTAGGTAGAGTACTGCCCCTGGAGTCAGGAGGACCCAAGTTCAAATATGGCATCAGAGACTTAAAATTATTAACTGTGTGACCCTGAGAAAATCACTTAAACTCAACTGCTAAGGGGAGGGGTAACAAGGAATTTCATATAATTTTATTTGAAAAACTGTTACTTACTCTTTGAGAAATGTAGAAAGTTTGGTCTTATGCTCTGGAGAAAGAATTGTTTAGAATTCTGTAACCCTTAAAGAAAAAAAGAGCACATATATTTATATTTATATAAAATATATAATTAGAAGAACACATTTGTGGATTAGGGGAGGCAAGAATCACTACAACTCTTGACTATTTTTCCTATTCATTTATTAGAAATAGGATCTTTTTATGCCCTCCTTTGAGGAAACTGCGAATTTTACCTAGATAAGAAAAACCTCTGGATACAGCTTTATCCTCAATATAGGAAAAAAAAGTACAAAATTTCTTTAAATGATGTCATACAGCCATGCAAAGGTCCTCTGAGGCAGAATTATATCCAGTAGTGATGATCCAGAAGCAGTTTTATATATAGTTGTTTTATACAAGTTCTGTTACAATAAAAAACAAAATTATTCTATGTCAGAGTTGAAAATTATTTCTATTTTTTTTCCTTTCCTAATAGGACAGTTACCTGAGTGATCTGCTCAGTTAGAATATTAAAATTCAAATTCATTTATAAAATTTTGTGTATTGTTTTGATAATAAATAGGAGAAAAGCAAGGAGAGAAAGGATAGTAGGTCTTAGTGTAGCAGACCAGCATGCCTTTCTTGTTGTTGCCTTTTTTCTTGCATCTGTGGATCTCTTCCTTGAAGAAGGAAAGTTGAAATAAGTTCATCTTAACCTGCTGGAATAGATCCAAAGCATATGGTTGCTTCCATTTTGATCATCAGTCAATTAGCAGCTAAGCATCTTAGCCTAGGCGCTAACTGGAAACATATGGTTGTAGGTGAGTTAAGAGATAATCCAGTAGTTTACAAAGGAAAACAGGGAAGAAGTAAAATATGAAGTTCTAGGGGCAGATCATTTCAAAGACAGCTGAATCAGATATTGTGACCTGGGCCTGAAACACGATTGTATTCTAACAGTTTATATTCAATATTAGTGTCAACTTAAATATTGTCGATCATTCAACAATTATCAAAATAAAATTTATTATTCTTAATCATGGCTGAAAAAGAATATTCACTGATGGCATTGTTAATTCAGCTCTTTGAAATTCCCTAGCCTCTATATAAATAATAATAATTTGTGAAAAATTAATACTTTGCTGCATCATTTAATAATCATTATTACTCTATAATTCATTTATTTTCTCATTCTACATCCCATTTCTCAGTCTAGCTCATCTAAACTAAAGACTTGGTTGAATAGTGAGATTACTCCTAATACACAACGCTCTAGCTATTTAAAAAATTTTAATAGTATTTTATTTTTCCAAATACATGCAAAAATAGTTTTCAATATTCACCTTTGCAAAAACTTCTGTTACACTTATTTCTTCCTCTCCTCCCCTCTCTTCCCTTGCAAAGATAGCAAGCAACTTAAGTTAAACATATAGTTCTTCTAAACATATTTCCATATACATCATGCTGATGTAAATTTTTTAATAAAAATATTACAAAGAGATTACAACAATATATTACAAAGATCATACATTATAACCAGGTTGGGTTTATCCCTGGAATTCAGGGGAGGTTCAATATTAGGAAAACTCTCAACCCAATTGACCATATCAATAACAAAACCAACAAATATTATATGATTATCTCAATAGATCAAAAATATTTTGAGAAAAAATAATACTTATTTTTAAAAATTAGAAAGCACAGTAATAACTGGATCTTTCCTTAAAATAATAAGTAAATCTCACTAATCCCTTCAGCAAGAATTATCTGTAATGGAGATAAAGTTGAGTGAAACATTAGCATAACCATATGTTGTTGTTTTGCCTTATATATCTATAGGTGTGTTTCCTGAAGTAGATTGTGTTCAGGGTCAAGTTGACATGGGGACTGAGACGTGAAAAATGAATAATAGCATAGGGAGCATCAGTATCAGAATCAGGAATGTTGCAGTTAAGTAAGTAAATCACTAATGTCAAAGAAAAGACAAAGTTTTCAGTTAAGCCTTTATTTTTTCTAGTCTGGTGTTGTCTCATAAGTGGTCACTATATTTAATTAACATTAGCCCTGTGACTCCTTGCAATTGTCCACATATACCCAGAAATTGATAGTTTTCCTTTTCCTTTTAGATGTTTCCCTAAAAACATAGGAAAATGTACATCTTCTTTGTCCAATTTCCCAGGGCTTAGATCCAGAGAAAGATGAATAAATTTACTTTAAGGCCATTTGAGGGGGAGGGAAAATCTTGGCACTTCAAAGGAGGATTTCTTTAGAGTAAAAAAAAAAAATCTATGATTCTCCTAGCTATGGAATTGCAAAGTTCTGACTCTCCAATTAATTTTGCATGCTAAATGAGAAGAGGTATGGAGGGTAAAAGAGAAAGACCTGATCAAAATTCATTGTTTGATAAGGTCCCAAAATTCTATTTGATAAGCCTTTGCTTCCCTAGGCTCTTCAAGCTGTGCTAATTTGGCTCAGTTGACTATAGCTTATTGACTATAGCTTATGGTCTCAGTACCTTGAGGAATTGATTTAACTCTGCTATGGTTTTTGCTTCTGGCACCTCAGGTCATTTTTCTTTTGACAGTAGGAATAAGTTGACAATGTCAATAAACTCTATAAAAAAGTGAGGTAGTTGCAGTTAGCATTTTTGATCACCTCTTTACATTGAGAGTACTAATTCCAATGAGTATTTCAATTATTTTCCAAAAAGAAAACAGTCACATTGTCATGGTTATATTTTAACTTCAGCAAACTTAGCCAAATTTATTTCCAGTAGAGAGATATCAAATGTTTGTCCCCATTAGTGACTTTGATTTTTGTGTTTCAAAAATAACGGTAATAATAAAATACCTAGGAATTACACTAGGAGTAAACAAAAAGAGTTCATGGGTTTAATATTTAATAAAATATCTTTTCCTTGAACAGATAGTATTATATGTCTTATGACAATGGTTCAGACTCAACCACAGCACAGGGGTTCCTGGCTTGAATACACAAACTCTTGCCTGTTAAAAATATCACACTGAGGACTAAAGCCAAACTTTATTTAGGGAAAATGGATTCTAAAAGACCATTGTTCTTTATCATTATCCAAATACATAAATAATCTTAAATGCCTGAAATAAATATGATGTAGTTTTTATAATGCATACTGACATAACACAACTTCCTAAAACAATTAAATAAAAAGATTATAGGGAGAGAATTATTATTATTATTATTTTACATTCTTATCTCCAAGTCAATTTTCTGTATGGGTAATATAAATTCTACCTTGGTCATTGCACATCAGTTTTAGGCATCTCATGATAAAAGAGGCAATGATTAACAAGGGCACATTCAGAAAATGACAGCCGGAATGATGAATGGTTTGAAAATCATGTCTTATGAGGAATAGCTGAATGAACTAAATATGTTTAGCTTGTAAAAGATGAAGCTTAGTTAAAAAAATAGGATAGCTATTTTCAAATATATGAAAAAAACTGTCATGTATGTAGCTTATTTTATGATCCTCTAACGGGAATTACCAAGACTACCAGACTGAAGTTAATAAAGGATAAGATTTTCTTTCAGCACAATAAAACTTTATTAATTAGAGTTCTCCTACATTGGAATGAACTACCTTACAAAGTGCAAACCAGATTAACATTTGGCATGGATGTTATAGAAGGGACTATTGCATTGGATCATATGGTTAGACTCTAACAAAGGATATAGAGATCATCTAATTTATTTCCTTAAGTTTTACAAACAAGGAAGCCCAGCAAGATAAAGTGATTTCTGTAAGTCTATGGAATTAGTAAATAGGACTTGGACTTGAACATAGAGTGAATAATTTAATTCTTATCTTCTTTCAATTCAACCATATTTCTCCTTAAAATGGGAGGACAGAAGAATGAACAAGATGACCTCTATTGTTCATTACAATTCTAAACTCACCTTTTCTTTCTTTCTTTTTCTTTCTTTCTTTCTTTCTTTCTTTGTTTCTTTCTTTCTTTCTTTCTTTCTTTTTCTTTCTTTCTTTCTTCCTTTCTTTCTTCCTTTCTTTCTTTCTTTCTTTCTTTCTTTCTTTCTTTCTTTCTTTCTT
>JAJPUD010011088.1:13993-56732 GCA_023553655.1 Myrmecobius fasciatus | reverse complement strand
TGTTGGATTTTATCAAATGCTTTTTCTGCATCTATTGAGATTATCATGTTTTTTTGTTAATTTGGTTATTTATATAGTCAATTATGTTAATAGTTTTCCTAATATTGAATCATCCCTGCATTCCTGGCATAAATCCTACGTGGTCATGGTGTATTATTCTGGAATGATTTTCTGTAATCTCTTTGGTAATATTTTATTTAAGATTTTTGCATCAATATTCGTTAGGGAAATTGGTCTATAATTTTCTTTCTCTTTTTTTGTTTTATCTGGTTTAGGTATCAGTACCATGTCTGTGTCATAAAAGGAATTTCATAGGAGTCTTTCATTCCCTATTTTTTCAAATAGTTTATATAATATTGGAGTTAATTGTTCTTTAAATGATTTGCTACCGCTGCTTGTTTTTGTTCACCTGAAGCATAATAGATTCTGCTCCAGCCTTTTATCTTCACCCTGTATGCGTCTCTATGGTTTAGATGTGTTTCTTGTAGACAACATATCGATGGATTCTGGTTTTTAATCCAGTCTGCAATTCACTTCTGCTTTATGGGAGAGTTCATTCCATTCACATTCACAGTTAAAATATCTAATTCTGTATTTCCTGCCATCTTATTTACCTTAGCTTATGCTTTTCTCTTTCCTATCCCCTTTCCCTCCTCCCTAGTATTTTGCTTTTGATAACCACTTCCTTCAAACAATCCTTCCCCTTTAGAGCCACACCCCCTTTTTTACACCTTTCCCTTAATTCATCTGTTTTCCCTTCTATTAGTCTTTTCCCTTTCTTTTCCCCCTTTCCCTCCTGTTTCCTTTATAAGATACGATAAGTTTCTTTTTGATACCCAATACGTCTATTATTCCCTCAGAGCCAAATTTGCTGAGATGGAGATTAATCCAATTCTCATTCCCCTCCCTTTTTTCCCCTCAATCATTATAGGTTTTCTTTGACTCTACATGTGATGTAATTTCCCTTATTTTACCTCCTTTTCCTCTTCTTGCAGTGTTATCCTTCTTCTACCTCTAATTTCTTTTTCAGATTATCATATCATAATAATCATAAAATCACAACAATCTTATCATAATAATCCTAAAATCATGATAATCATATCATAATAATCATAATGTAATATCCATAACATAAATATAATTCTCAAGAGTTGTTTTCTTTCTTATTACCTTTTTATGTTTCTCTTGTGTTCTCTGTTTGTAGTTCAAATTTTTTGTTCAGTTCTGGTCTTTTCATTAGAAATAGGTGAAATTTTCCTATATCACTGAATAACCATCTTTTTCCCTGGAAGATAATGCTCATTCTAGCTGGGTAACTTATTTTTGGCTGTTATCCAAGTTCCTTTGCCCTTCAGAATATCTGATCCCAGGCCCTTGGATCCTTTAAAGTAGAAGCTGCTAGGTCCTGTGTGATGCTAATTGTGGCTCCTCAATTTTTAAATTTTTTCTTTCTGGCTTCTCATAATATCTTTTCCTTGGTATGATAGTTCTGGAATTTAGCCACGATATTCCTGGGGGATTTAATTTTTGGGTTTCTTTCAGGAGGTGATCGGTGGATTGTTTCAATAAGTATTTTGCCTTCTGAGTCTACAATATCAGGGCAGTTTTCTTTTATGATTTCCTGGAAAATATTGTCTAGGTTCTTTATTTCATCATGGCTTTCAGGAAGCCCTATAATCCTTAGATTGTCTCTCCTACATCTATTTCCAGGTTAGTTGTTTTTCCTAGGAGATATTTCATGTTTTTTTCTATCTTTTCATTTTTTTTTGTTTTTGTTTGACTGATTCTTGAAGTCTTGATGAGACATTCACTTCCTTTTTTTCGATTCTAATTTTTAATGTCTTATTTTCTTCAGTTACTGCTTTCCTTTTGCAATTGAACAATTGCATTTTTTTTGTTCACTGCATTCTTTTTCCATTTTTTCCTTTTTTATTTTGCAGTTATCTCATTTCATTTCCCCATGTTTCTTCAAACTCTCTTTTAAGATTCTTTATGCAATCTTCAAAGAAAGCCTTGTGACATGGAGTCCAGTGTATGTCTCTCTTTGGGGCTTTTTCTGGAGTTGCTTTACCTTTAGGAACCTCAGGATTTGAGGTCTGTTTTTCCCTCTCTCCATAATAGCTGTCTATGGTGAGAGCTCTTTTTGGTTTTTTATTCATTTTTTTAAAGGTGTGAGGTCTGTTCAAGGCAAAGGAGAGACAGCTGTTTTAATTTGCAATGGGGCAGTTCTGCTGATTGAGTTATTTCAGGTGCTGAGCAGTTCTGCTGATTCAGTTATTTCAGGTGCTGGGCAGTTCTGCTGATTGACTGATCACCCTCGGGTGCTGTTTAATGGCAGCTTGGTCCATGGCTCATCAGGGTTTCAGTGGTTCATAATCTATCCCCCTGCATATGTTTTGCAAACAAAAAGTTTTAATAAAATAAAAATTTTTAAAAAAGAAATTTTAATTTTTCATTTGCTTTTCCAAATAGCCTTATGTGATAAGTATACTATATATTATTATTTCCATTTTACAGATTAGGAATTGTGATTTATGGTAAACATGTAGCCTGCTCATGATATAGGAGATGGAATTCAAAGGCAGGCCTTTCTATTCGAAATCATCTAAAATATGTTACCTCTATCTATAATCTACATTTTGATCTAGCTAAAACCCATTTTCATTAAAAGTTGACATTTATTGTGTGCAGTATTACTGCAGAAAAATGGTGATAATGTCTGACCTCTACAATGAAACATAATTTATTTACCATAAGATAAACATCAGTATTTCAATGAAAACTCCACTATATTCTAAGAAGAATAACTTTGATAAATGACTTTTTACCTAAAAGGTTCTAACACCAAAAATATATATTTTAGAACTTTTGATATACTCTTGGCATATATACTGCTCATATATGCCTCTTTATGTAGGTAAGTACATGAGGCCTCACTCAGCCTCCTTAGCTTTACAAAGCAGCTTGAACTTAAGTTATAAATGAAATGGATTAGAATTTTGATTTGCTTGTGAACTATGAAAATATATTGGTCACAATTATCACCAATTAATTATGTTTCTGTCCATCCTATTAATTGTTTATTTGCTCTCCCTGTATTTCTCAGAATGTGAGAAGTCAAATCTTCATCCCTTAGTAAAATTTACTAAGCTGCGCAAATGTGGGGATTTTTGCATTGGATGAGGGAGGGGAAATTATAGGATATATTTCATTTCTCTGTTAAGAATAATAATTATAAAAATACCACGTGTAAGAATAGCTAGGTGGTGTAGTGGATACAGTACCAGCCCTGAAGTCAGGAGGACTTGAGTTCAAATCTGACCACTGACACTTAACACTTCCTAGCTGTGTGACCCTGGGCAAGTCACTTAACCCCAATTGCCTCAACAAAAAACAAAATCAAAAAAAAATGATTTAAAAGATTTTTTGCAAAGGTCAATGTAGAAAAATCATTTATATGTTCCATAAATAAAAAACTTTAATTAACAAGTAAAAAAAAATAAATTAAAAATACCACATGTCCTATGTTTCCACAAAGAAGCACCTAGAGCTTCGGCCTTAAAAATTAGTATGAACTGAATTTATTTCTGACACCGGTGATAGATGCCCCTGTTTAATTGTAAATGATGGCAATGGATAACTTATTTCTTTAAATGAACCTTTAACACTGGCACTTTATTCCAAGCTCCTGTTCACAGTAGGCAGAATGATCAGTATGGTTAACTTGTTTATGTTCTTCATGACTCTCTGAGTGATCAATCAGAACAAAATTCTTGACAAAATCCATTTAGATAGACTGTCTTCACTAACTTTAGTACATTGTCTGGGTTGAGGGTGTGGTTAGTCTTCATTTCAAAGTCAATATTAGTTTCCATTTGTTTTCCAGCCAGCATTATCAATATTAATACCATTAATGATAACCTAATGCAAAACAAAGGTTAAGCCTTCAGCAAGCAGTAGCCATCCTGTCAAAGAAAAATAGAATATATTAGCACCTATGTCTTTTGTAACTAATGTAAATGCTTTGGCTGAAGTAACCCAAAATTATGCATCTGTTGTGGTTATTATTCAACAGCTTTATTAAATAAAAAAAAATTGTCCAGTTCAAACATCAAGAATACATGAAGAGGGGCAGCTAAGTGGAGCAGTGGATGGAGCACCAGCCTTGAATTCAGGAGGACCTGAGTTCAAATCATTTTCTAGCTATGTGACCCTAGGCAAGTCACTTAACCCCAATTGCCTCAGCAAAAAAAAAAATACATTAAGAGACTAAAATTAAATTAGCCCATATCATTTATTCATATAAGTTACATTGAATTTTGGTCACATATAGAATATTAACCTTTGTATTTTGAAACTGATAAGTATTGAAGGAATCTTTCTTCAGTACCTTTGCTTGAACTGAGATAGTCAAAGCTGTAATTAATAAATTCCCTGTCTCTCAAACAAGTTTTGGCTCATTAATGACAATTTGTCTATTTTTGTCTTTAAAAAAAATTTGAGACTACAAGAGCTGTTGGAATCTCATTCTTTCCAGATAAAGATGACTCTGAGGCATTATAGACTCTCAATATTGAAAGAAACTTTAGAAGTCATTGATATAGCCCTATGTTAATAAGAATCCCTTCCATATTATGTTGACATTACAAGTGTCATTCACAATTTATTAGAGAAGCACTAGAAAGGACATTCACCTTATGATAACAACCCCAGAGATTTTTGGATAGCTTTTCGAGTTAAGAAATTTCACTCAATTCAAATCTTTTAACCTATACAGAGTTAAGTGGCTATTATCCACCAGTCCTTAGTCATTCTTCTTCTATTGTTTAGTAGTTTGGTCCCTCATTTACTATTTTTACCTCTTTCCCAGCTCCTACTCTTATTCTAGACGTCAGAATTCATGAAGGACTTTTCAGTTCCTCAGGTTCCATGATCCAATCCATTTTATCTCAGCTATACATAAGTATGAGTAAACCCTGAATCTTCCACTTCCATAACCACAGATTTATCTAAATGTGCAACTTGAATTTTATTTCTAAGCTGCAATCCTGAATCTTCAATGTTGGATGTGATATATCAAACTGGAAATACTAGTATTATTTCAAATTTTATATGTTTAAAAAAACTCTTTACTTCCAAATTATCTACTCTAACAACTTCCCTCCCCAAATTTCTGTTGAAATTCTTTCGAACTCTTATATTCACAGTCTCAAGTATAATCCTCAGCTCTTTACTCTGTCTCATTCCACTAATCTAGTTGTCAAATTTGGTCTTACCTTCTCAACTTCCATCATGTTGAATCATTTTTCACTACTCACGTGGTCACTGCTTTAGTTCAGATCAATTCTTTCCTGCATAATTTTAATGCCCTTTCTATTGATCTCCCTGCCATAAGCATCTCTTCATATGAATCTATTCTTCATACAACTGCCAAAGCTATTTTCTTTAAATTCTTAGCTTACTGTGTTGCTCCCTTACACAATAAACTTCAGTGGCTTCCTGCTTCTAGAATTGAATATAAATTATAGTTTGTTTTTTAAAGCTTTTTACAACCTATTTTCAATCCACTTTCTAGATCACATTAATAAAATATCCCTCTTACTACACTCAGCAATCTATCCAAATTAGAATTCTCCCTGTTACCCAGACATTTCTTTGTCTTTCAATGGGCCATCTCTTATGTCTGGAACATAATTCCATTTCATAGCTATCTCAAAGAATGTCTAATGTCTTTCAAGAAATAGCTCAAACTTCCCTTTTAAATATTTTCTATATCCCCCAATATGATAACTACTCCCTTTCCTTGTATCTAACTTACTTATAGTAATTTATGTCAATTTATTTATGTCAATCTATATCTATCTACAGAGAAATGATTACATTTAGAAATATATCTAAATTATTCTGTGTAAACATGAGGTAGTGGAAGATCATGATTCTGAGCCAGAATGACCTCAATAAGTTTAAGTCATTTTTCCCAAAGAAATGATAGAACAAGGCAGAGAGTTGAGATTTGAATACAGATGTTTAGAATCGAATTCCAATATTCTTTCTATTACCTCAAGATGCCTGTTTTCAGGAAGTATACCTTGAGTCAATTTTAAAGAGACCAATTAGTTCAAGGATTTCCAAATACCAAGAATTTTACCTTGAACTAGAGAAGTAAATGGGATGCATTGACTGAATATAAAGCCTAACTCATTCAAAGTCACCCATGTTCAATTGAATGGTACATAAGATTGGTACCTAATCTGCAATTTAAACCAATACCCCCATTTTTTAATCTCCTTCTGATCTGCTTAATGAGCAGCTGTAGAGCATTAAGAGAAATTATCTCATTCCTATACTGCTAAAATATGCTGTATATGCCAACTTTTAAAAAGGAAGCAAAGAAGATGATGTATAGTTTTCTCTGTCCAGGTGCTTTATTCAGTTTCTATTCTTTATTTAGTTCTTGACATATTCCAGTAGTTATCACGTTTGTCATCACTGTATGACTGCAACAGAAATTGGAAATGTTGGGAAGGGTTGATGGAGATTGTTTCTTTGTTATAATAGAATGGAATGACTAATTTCCACAGGAGTAGGAAGCATTTTGACTCGGTTAAAAAAAAAAAAAAAAAAAAAAAAAAAAAAAAAACTCTACCCAAGTCCCTGCTTTTGCACTCGGTATTTGTTGTCCCTAACAATGATATCATGGAGGATTATAGTGCTTATTTCAAAAAACAGATTGATTCATTTCCTTTTTAGTTTACTTTTATCTAGTTCCTGTGATTAATCCCAAACTTAGCATCCAATCCACAAATAAACACTTCCATGAAATATGTCCTTACAAGTAGATAAAATGTCTATCAAAACATTTTGAGGGGGCAGAGCCAAGATGGCGGAGTGAAAAGGTGACTCTCTGCCTCTCCTCCGATCTTCTCTCAAATCAACAATAAAATAAGCCTCTGAACTGATCTTCAAGTCAACAAACTCAGAAATATTTGGGCACTGCTTTTTGAAGAACTTCATATCAGGTTTGTCTAACTCAGACAGAGAGATAAATAGACCTCCTGTGGAGGCCGGAAGGGTGAGACTAAGCTCAGCTCATCTTGGCAGAAATTCCAAACTCCAAACACCTGGAGTTTATCTGAGGCACTCGGGACACTCTGCCCTGATTGGGGGTAGGTGTTCTGGCAGACTTGCCTTGTTTAAGGAATAATTCGGACCTAGTCCTGCCCCCACTGGCCCAGCACCTTAAGTTAATTCGCCGAAGTGCCCCAGGGCAAAAGAGCTTTAGCCACGGCTTTTCCAAACCTTAAAGAAATATACACACTGTCTAAAAAAATGAAGAAGCAAAAGAGAGCTCTCACCATAGACAGCTTTTATCAAGGCAAAGAAGCGATGACCCCAGATCTTGAGGTTCCTTTAGACAAAATACCAGAAGAAGGTATCAAAGACCATCACTGGTCACTTTTTCAAAAGGCCTTTCTGGAAGATTGCGTAAAGAACCTCAAAAGAGAGCTGGAGGATAAATGGGAAAATAAACTGAAATCAGGGCAAGGATACAATACCTTGCAAGAAGGATATGATGCCCTGCAAAAGAGATATGAAAAAGACACCAATTTATTGAAAAATAAAATTAGTGAAGTGGAAAAAGAGTGCAATTAACAAAAAAATTCATTTGGCCAGTTACAAAAGGAGCTTAAAAAGGAAACTGAAGAAAACAACACTTTAAAAATAAGAATTGAACAAATGCAAGTGAATGACTCACTAAGACTTGAAGAATCAGTCAAACAAAAACAAAAAAATGAAAAATTAGAAGAAAATATGAAATATCTCCTAGGAAAAACAACTGACTTGGAAAATAGATCTAGGAGAGACAATCTAAGGATTATTGGACTTCCTGAAAGCCATGATGAAAAAAAGAATCTAAACACTATCTTCCAGGAAATCCTGAAAAAAAAATGTCCTGAGATTGTAAAATCAAAAGGCAAAATCATCATTGAAAGAATTCACCGATCACCTCCTGAAAGAGAGCCCAAAATTAAAACCCCAAGGAATATTGTGGCTAAATTTCAGGACTATAGCACCAAGGAACAGATTCTCCTAGCAGCTAGAAAGAAACAATTCAAATACCGAGGATCAATAATTACAATCTGTCAGGATCTGTCAGCTTCCACACTGAAGGATCGAAGGGCCTGGAACCAGATATTCCGAAGGGCAAAGGAACTTGGATTACAGCCAAGAATAACCTATCCAGCTAGAATGAGCATTATCCTCCAGGGAAGAAGATGGTCATTCAATGATATAGGTGAATTTCACCTATTTCTAATGAAAAGACCGGATCTGAACAAAAAATTCGACACCCAAACACAGAACTCAAGAGATGCATAAAAAGGTAAAAAGGAAAGGACTCTTGAGAACTTTATTTTTACTAGGGGGATACTCAAAGTTTGGGGGTATAATTAACTAAATATTACTTTGATAATATGAAAAAGAGAACTAGAGGGGAAAAGGTTGTCATACTGGGGAAAAGAGGGAAAAAGTGGTAAAATAAGATCTAAAAAAAAAGGAGGTAAAAACAAGGTAAAATCAGTTGAAGAGGCAAAGAAAACCTAATATAAATGAGAGAAAGAGGGGAGGGAGATGAGCATTGTGTAAATCTTACTTTTATCAGGTTGGGCTCTAAAAGTGTATATCAGACATTTGATTTCACATAGAAACTTGTCTGTTGCAAGAGGGAAGTGGGAGAGGAAGGAGGAAAACTAAGAGACAAACTAATAGAAGGGAAAATAGAAGAATCAGGGGAAAGGAGTAAAAACAGGGGGAGGGGATCTATAGGGTGGAGTATTTTTTGGGGTAGGGGGTCATCAAAAGCAAAATACTGAGGAGGGGAGAAGGGAGAAAGGGGAAAGGAAAGGGGAAAACATAACTTGGGTAAATAAGATGGCAGGAAATAAAGAATTAGTTATTCTAACTGTGAACGTGAATGGGATGAACTCTCCCATAAAGCGGGAGCAGATAGCAGACTGGATTAAAAACCAGAATCCCACAATATGTTGTCTACAAGAAACACATCTAAAACATAGTGACAAATATAGGCTGAAGGTAAAAGGCTGGAGCAGAATCTATTATGCTTCAGGTGAACAAAAAAAAAGCAGGGGTAGCAATCCTTATCTCAGATCAAGTAAAAGCCAAGATAGATCTAATCAAAAGAGATAAGGAAGGAAACTATATTTTATTAAAGAGTACCATAGATAATGTAGCAATATCAGTACTAAATATATATGCACCAAGTGCAATAGCATCCAAATTCCTAGGGGAGAAATTAAGAGAGATGCAAGAAGAAATAGACAGCCAAACTATACTAATGGGGGATCTCAATCTTGCTCTCTCAGAATTAGATAAATCAAACCACAAAATAAACAAGAAAGAAACTAGGGAGATAAACCAATTGTTAGAAAAGCTAGGTATGATAGATCTATGGAGAAAGTTGAATGAAGACAGTAGGGAGTTTACTTTTTTCTCAGCAGTCCATGGAACCTATACAAAAATTGACCATGTGTTAGGGAATAAAAACCTCAAAATCAAATGCAGAAAGGCAGAAATAGTAAATGTATCTTTTTCAGATCATGATGCAATAAAAATCACATGCAATATAAGGCCAGGAGAAAATAAACCAAAAGTTAATTGGAAATTAAATAATCTAATCCTGAAGAATGAATGGGTGAAAGAGCAAATCATAGACACAATGAATAATTTCATCCAGCCCACGTGTGCAAGAATGTTTGTGGCAGCCCTTTTTGTAGTGGCTAGAAACTGGAAATTGAATAGATGCCCTTCAATTGGAGAATGGCTGAATAAATTATGGTATATGAATATTATGGAATATTATTGTTCTGTAAGAAACGACCAGCAAGATGATTTCAGAGAGGCCTGGAGAGACTTACATGAACTGATGCTGAGTGGAATGAGCAGAACCAGGAGATCATTATACACGGCAACAACAGTACTATATGACGATCAATTCTGATGGACATGGCTCTCTTCAACAATGAAATGTTTCAAACCACCTCCAATTGTTCACTGAAGAAAGCCATATACACCCAGAGAGAGGGATGTGAAATGTGGACCACAACATAACATTCTCATACTGCTTGATTGATGTTTGCTTACATTGTGTTTCCTTTATCTGATATATCGTTTGTGTAGATAAGATTTTTCTTGCACAGCAATGATAAGTTTGGAAATATGTGTGGAAGAAATTAGGGCTTGACCCATACCTAACACCACATACCAAGATAAGATCTAAATGGGTTCATGATCTAGATATAAAGAGGGACTTTGTAAGCAAGTTAGAGGAACATAATATAGTTTACCTCTCAGATCTGTGGAGATGGAATGAATTTATGTCCAAAGAAGATCTGGAACTCCTAATTGAACACCAGATGGATAATTTTGATTATATTAAATTTAAAAGTTTCTGTACAAATAAAACAAATGCACACAATATTAGGAGGGAAGTATCAAATTGGGAAACCATCTTTACATTTAATGGTTCTGATGAAGGCCTCATTTCTAAAATATATGGAGAATTGTCTCATATATATAAGAATTCAAGCCACTCTTCAATAGATAAGTGGTCAAGGGATATGAACAGACAATTTTCAGATGATGAAATTAAAACCATCTCTACTCATATGAAAAGTTGTTCCAAATCACTATTGATCAGAGAAATGCAAATTAAGACAACTCTGAGGTACCACTACACACCTGTCAGATTGGCTAAAATGACAGGAAAAGATAACGATGAATGTTGGAGGGGATGTGGGAAAACTGGGACACTAATACATTGTTGGTGGAACTGTGAACAGATCCAACCATTCTGGAGAGCAATTTGGAGCTATGCTGAAAAAGTTATCAAACTGTGCACCCTTTGACCCAGCAGTGTTTCTATTGGGCCTATATCCCAAAGAGATCTTAGAGGAGGGAAAGGGACCCACCTGTGCAAGAATGTTTGTGGCAGCCCTTTTTGTAGTGGCTAGAAACTGGAAACTGAAGGGATGCCCATCAATTGGAGAGTGGCTGAATAAATTATGGTACATGAATGTTATGGAATATTATTGTTTTGTAAGAAACGACCAGCAGGACAATTTCAGAGAGGCCTGGAGGGACTTGCATGAACTGATGCTGAGTTAAATGAGCAGAACCAGGAGATCATCATACATAGCAACAACAGTATTACATGATGATCAATTCTGATGGACATGGCTCTCTGCAACAAAGAATTGTCTCAAACCAGTTCCAATTGTTCACTGAAGAAAACCATATACACCCTGAGAGAGGGATATGAAATATGGACCACAACGTGACATTTTCATGATCTCGATTGACATTTGCTTGCATTGTGTTGCCTTTCTCTGATTTTCTTTTTTTCTTGTACATAGGATTTTCCTTGCATAACGTGTCAAGCATTTCAACATTATTAACATGTAGTGGACTTCCTGCCATCTAGGGGAGGGAAGGGGACTGGGGTTAAAATTTGTAATGGAAAGTTTGTAAAGGTCAATGCTGGGGAACTACCCATGCATATGTTATACAAATAAAAAGCTTTAATAAAAAAATTTTGAATATGGAATAAAAATATTTGATCTAATAATCACAATAATTAGTTTCAGTACTTATATAGCATGTTTCTTCCTGAATTCTGTCAAAGAATATGATGAAAAGGAGCATAATGCATAAATCCATAGGCATACATACACACATATATGTATATACGCATATACATATAATGATTTTTTATATTTAATATTATACATTGCTTGTATAAGTGAAATATATGTACATAAAATGTAAATATCTTTACCTCAATTATCTATCAATAAAAATCTCAAAGTTCTTTTGATTTTGATCACAAATTAATATTTTCTATTAACGTATGTTAGTTATTCTTGATGTGAGGAAAACTTGCACTGCAGAAATCTGTGAATTTACTGCTCCACTCCTTCAAAGGTAAACTCCAATATAAAGATTATTTTGAATTTAGTTCACATGCCTGTGAATCATCAAAATTGCATTTGGAGAGAGAGATTAGGAAATGGCTGGCTAAATGAACGCAGAGATAGAGTCATGAACTGGCAGATGTTGTATAACTGTGATAATTAGAAGGGCTAAATGAGGTAAATGACACTTAACAGTTGAGCAGGAAAACTCACAAAAAAAGGATAAAAGAGCCAAAATACTTGGCCAGGATAACTAGAGAAACAAAAGGTTCAATAGTCAATAGATTAACAGGAAAAAAATAATCAAAAAAACCTATTAGTATAGTATAATCACTGTAAGAAGAGAAGTGTAAGGGAACACAATTATAAATTGTTTTGGTGTTGTTTTATTTCAAGGTGATCATATCTCAGAAAAACTAGAGACCATTAACCATTAACAAAAAGACATGAAAATAGTAATTACTAAGTTTCTTATAATTTAAAAATGCATAAAGTTCGGTTTTAAAGGAACCCAAAGTTTTCAGTGATTCTGAACTCTTGAAAATGATAAATCTTCTTAGGTAAGCATAAGATCAATGAAATGTCCAAACTTAAAATAGGTTCTATCACTGACTGACATTGCCTGACAAAATATTCTTGTTAATGTGCTTTGATTACTCATTATTAGATTTCTTCAGGCCTTGAACACAAGAGATATCCAAGAGTATAGGCAACAATAAATCCTATCAAGTACACATATATTCTGACCTTATCAAAAGGATGCTTTAATCTTTTTTTGTTTGTTTTTGTTTTTGTTTTGCTTTTTTGCTGAGACAATTGGGGTTAAGTGATTTGCCCAGGGTCACACAGCTAGGTTGTGTTAAGTGTCTGAGGCTGAATTTGAACTCAGTTCCATCCTGACTTCAGGGCTTGTGGTCTTTCCACTGTGCCACCTAGCTGCCCCTAGGATGCTTTAATCTTTTACTTTATGCTGAAGTAGTGGGGGAAACATTGACTCTGTAGTCAGACAAAATGAGAAGGTTGTACATCATGGTCTCAGAGTTCCATTTCAATTACAGATTGTATTCATCTCAGTAAAAAATGTTCAAGATGGAGAACAATCTGGAACTATACTCAAAGATTAATCAAACTGTGCATATCCTTCGACCCAGCAGTGTCTCTACTGGACTTGTACCCCAAAGAGATCTTAAAAGAGGGAAAGGGACCCAAATGTGCAAAAATGTTTGTGGCAGCCCTTTTTGTAGTGGCTAGAAACTGGAAACTGAAGGGATGCCCATCAATTGGAGAGTGGCTGAATAAATTATGGTATATGAATGTTATGGCATATTATTGTTCAGTAAGAAACATCCAGCAGTATGATTTTAGACAGGCCTGGAGAGACTTGCATGAACTGATGCTAAGTGAAATGAGCAGAACCAGAAAAACATTATACAGCGCAACAACAATACTATACGATGATCAATTCTGATGGACATGGTTCTCTTCAACAATGATGTGATTCAAACCAGTTCCTATTGTTCAGAGAGTAAGATAGTCATATACATCCAGAGAGAGGCTTATGGGAACTGAGTGTGGACCACAACATAGAATTTTAAGGCTTTCTGTGAATGTTTGCTTGCATTTTGTTTTCCTTCTTAGATTTTTTTTTCTCTTTCTAGATGTGATTTTTCTTGTGCAGCAAGATAACTGTATAGATATGTATACATATATTGTATTTGTGAGATATTTTATCATATTTACAATGTATTAGACTACCTATCATCTAGGAGTGGGGGTGAAGGGAAGGAGGGGAAAAAATTGAAACAAAAAAAATTTGCAAAGGTCAATATAGAAAAATTACTCATGTGTTCTGTAAATAAAAAGCTTTAATAAAAAATGTTCAAGAAATAGAAATGTCACAAAGAGAATGAATTAATCCTATGAAGGGAGGCAGTGCAAAAAAAGAATCCTTCACTTGGAATCAAAGCAAATGGGTAAAAATTATAATTCTTATACTTAATATTTGTGTGATCCTTAGGCAAAATGCTTAATCTCAATCACAGAATAAAGAAGTTAGATTACATTAAGCTAAAGATTACTTTCAGCTCTAGACCTATGCTCTTGTTCAGTTTATAACATAATCCGACTTTTCCTTCAGATATATTTAGTGCTGTTAAATATAAATATCAATACCTCACACTATCAAGTCTCCCCAAGTAATCCAATTCCATAGAGCTGAACTCCTCTGTCATAAGGAAACCTCACAAAAAAATCCTTTATTATCATCTATTCTTCATGCTAAAATGCAATTCAATAACCAGAATATAACTCCCAAAAATAATACCAGCTAAGAAGGTGAGGTGTTTTCTAATTGTCTATGTCAATTTTAGGGAGCATCTCAGTGATCTCAATGGGATTGGTGCCCTTCTTAGTGTAACTGTTGATAGTTGCCATGCATTTGTACTACAGAGCAATGATACTAAATTCTGATTATTATAACATTTTAAATAATGACCTTAAAGACATATACATGACAATTTCAATGAATCATGAATCAATGTATCATTAGTATGGATATTCTCTAAGTAATTCCAGTTATAACACATCCTTGCAGTTTCATGCTGTTTGATTCTCATCTGTGTCTTCCCATATTTGCTATACTTTATCAAGAGTCTGCCAAATGTATCAGGAACCATTTTCTTACAACACTCTTTTGTTTCTTACAACATTGTCTTACAACAATTAAGCCTTACAACACTGTTTACATAAATCACTTAAGCAATTTGATTGTTATTCCTTGTTTTTCTTTTATGGCTGACTCACCTACTTTTCTAATCATACATCTCATTCCTAGATGATTCCACAAATCATCATGTAGTATGTAGCAGGCTATTTATGTCCCCTATTTTTCTCTCCACTGTCCATTGCATATTCTACAATTTTGATTGTTTGAAGATAGTGGTATCTCATGGGGCATACCCATGGCATCATTGGGAAATTTTACTTGAAAATTTCGTTTAGTTTTACTTGAGAAGCTTTGTGCAATTGGAAGTACTGGGATGTTTCCCCAAAACTTGTTCTCCATTTATATTCAAAAAGTGGCCACGCTCATTATCCATCAGCAGTTTTTATAGCAGAAATGTGTACAGGGGAGCAGCTAGATGACTTAGGGAAAAGAACACCAGCCCTAAAGTCAGAAAGACCTGAGTTCAAATGTGACCTAAATCTAACTTCAAATACTAGTTATGTGACCATAGACAAGTAACTTAATCCAAATTGCCTCAAAAAAAGAAAAAGAAAATTAGAAACATGTACAAACAGGTCAATTAGTGCAAGAGAAACTTTTTCATGAACTTGCTTTTTCATATGTATACTATTAGGTAGAGTCAGCACAATATCAATAGCACACACACACACATACACACACAAACACACAGAGGGAGAGAATTATTTAAACAGCAGTAGACAAACTATGACAATGCCAATCACTTTTTCTTAACAGTGTTTTGAGTTTGATAATCAGAATATTACTGAGAATAGTCATAACCATTTTTTTCTCAAGGAATGTTGGACAACTTTGAAATGTATCTTATTGGAACAGAGTTTTTAAAAAATGTTTTCTTTCTTTTTCTTCTTCTATATTCAACAACAACAAAAACAAAAACCTGCATCATCAGTTAATCATGCTGTTCTATTGTGCTATCTATTAGCAAAAATCTGACTATTTTCTTTTCATATTTTCATCATCTCATTTCTTTTAGAGGATTTTCATGGAATTTGATGTAATAATCTCATAAATCTAATAATAAGATAAGAATATAAAATTAATGGTATTACAATCAGTAAAGAGGAAAGAAATGTGTCCTTTTTGTTAGACAACATTTTGGTTTACTTTGAAAACTTTGGTATAGTGGATATAACACCAGTACCAAACTCAGAAGGACCTAAGTTTAAATCTGACCAGGAACCCTTGACACTTATAGCTGTGAGACCCTGGAAAAATAATTGCCTTACCAAAAAATAAATAAATAAAAAATAAAAAACCCAGAAATTTTAAATGTATCCCAATTTTGATAACACAGAAGACACAGAAAGACAATGAAGGAAATATAACTCATAAAGAAAGGTAAATTAAATTTAAGGAAAGGAAAGGAAAGGAAAAGAAAGAAAATCTCAGAGAATAATTAGAACAATGAATTGAAATAATTACTAGTTTTAATAAAGTGCCAGTATTCAAAAAAAATCACAATACTATCAGCATTTCAATATAGTATGCTAAAATCAAGAGGAAATGGTAAAAAAAAAGAAAAATAATCAATTCAAAATAACTATAGAGTGCTCACAATTTTGGAATGAATGTGTCAATTACAAACCTAATGGAGTAAATGGCATCAGCAATCTGAGTTCAAATCCTGGTCCTGCCACTTTACTACCAATATGCCCTTGAACAAATAACAACTCCTCTGTGCTTCAGTTTCCCCATCTGTACAATTAGACCTTGGGATAAATGGCCTCTGAGGTCTCTTCTAGCTCTGAATCAATAATCCTCTGCCAAAGTGAAACAATAATAAAAGGGAAATAGAAACTACTCATTAAAAGGGGGGGGAGGAGAGAGAAATAATTGTAGAGATAACCAGAAATCCTACTTGCAATATGCCAACATACTAAAAATGGCAATATAATGTAAATTAATTTATAATGTAATGTCTATAGCCATCATACTAAAAGAATAAAGTTAATGATTTAATCTAATGTCTTTGCAGAAAAAAGATCTACCATCCCTGAAGAAATTAGGAGATAGGGAAGGAATTAAGGAGACCTAGTAACGGAACTGAAACTATATTATCAAGCCACGAACCTCAGAAAGAGTTGACGCTAGTATTTTTTTTAAATGAATTGTAAGAAAAAATAGGAAGAAGTAGAAACACTTGAAAACTGTGCTCTAGCATTTAATAAAACCAAGATAAATTCCTAGAAGAAAGAGTTTTACAAAAAAAAATTAGAAAGCAACTTGGAAGTTTGGCATCTTCTGCAAAATACAACTGTAACCTTAAGTACCAAATCATGCCAGAAGATGTAGTCAGGGTTACATATGACTTTAACTGGTCTCTTTATCACCGGTGTTACACTGTAAATAAACATTTATTTCTGTTTCCTTGATTATTACATTGATAATAAATTATTTAGTTAAATAAACTGATGTTTATTTAATTAAATATTAATATTAAATAAAATAATAAAAATAAATATTAATAATAAATAAATAAACAATTATGCTTTTAAACAAAGACAAAATAAAAAGTCACAACAACAAATAATTGATGAAGAATTGCATTTCCCTTAAGATAAGCAACAAACTAGCATCACTATTATGTGTGTGAGAGTATTACAAATACTGTAGAATCTAAATTCACAAAGAAATCATAACTGAACTAGAAAAATAGTGAGTCAGAAAAAAAATCACAGGAAACACTAATAGTCTTCCCTCAGTTTTGGATGAATGTAATGGAAATATAAACACAAATAAATTGGTAAAAGTGGACATTTTTCAGATAAAATTGAACTTAATGATTTATAGCATCAATTCCAATAGTCTTATGACGAGAGTGCCTTTTGCATCTAGAGAAAGAAGTTAAGGAGACTGAATGTAGAACAAAGTATAGTATTTTCTCCTTTTTAATGTTTGTTTGTTTGGGTTTTTTCCCCTTTTGATCTGATTTTTCTTGAGCAGCACAATGAATATGGAGATATGCTTAAAAGAATTGCATATGTTTAACATACGTTGAGTTGTTTACTGTCTTGGGGAAGGAGAAAACGGGAAGAGAAGGAGAAAATTTTGGAGAAAGTTTTGCAAAGGTGGATTTTGAAAACTATCTTTGCAAGTATTTGGAAAAATAAAATACTATAAAAATCAAAAAGTTTAAAAAAGTTTTATAGTATCTTTTAAATAGGACTGGTGAAGAATATAAAATTTTCTCAGCATTAGTATCATATAGAATTCTTAGAAAAACTGATTTTGTATTAGGGCCCATATATATTGTGGAGAAATTCAAAAGGGCAGAGATAATGAACAAATATGTTATATATCACAAAATAAATGTAGATAAATAACAGTACTTATTTGATAGTTCTTAACTTGGAAATCCTGTTATATGTGAGTTAAAGAGCCCATCATAGAAACACTTTAATAATTATGTGAAAGAAAATGATTATGATAAAGCCTTAAAAGTTTCTGGGACACTACTGAAGTAAATCTCCAGGAAGAAAAATTAAATCCCTAAAAATGTATATTTCTAAAATAAAAACAAAATAATTTTAAAATTCCATGTGCATTTTTAAAATTACAAATAAAAAATAAAAGGACCTATTAAAATTAGAGAGAAATTAGTTGACCTAAAGATAAACAAAAAACAAAATGATAAAGCTAAAAGATTACTAAAATGGATAAATCTTTAGTTGTCTTATTTTTAATAGGGCTGCAGGAAAACACAACAACAACTAGCAAAGGAACAATATGAAATAACAATAAAATCAGAAGAAATGAAAAACATCACAATGAACTATCCACAGTATTCTACCAAAACTAAAAACATTAAGAAATTATAAGAATATCTTAATATATAAAATAACGAAGCTAACAGAACTTCAATGTGTAGACAACTTGAATACTCTAATCTCAAACAAAAGAATTAGAATAATTTGTAAGGGAACCATCAAACCAAAAGTCTTTGTCCTGATTAATTAACAAGAATATTCTATCAAACTTTTAAAGTCCAGTTTAATGCCAGTAGTACAAAAAGGATGCTCAACAATAGAGTAAAGAAATGCTATAGCAGATTCCTTTTTTTTTTTTTCAGAAAAAAATGGGTTAATTTCAAAAGTAGTGAAGTGTGAAGGATAAAGCACAGAAGAATACAGGATTATGGCTATATCATTAATAAATATTTATTAAAAATAATATCCTGCCAAAATACAGAGATTCATTAAAAAATCAAGTTGGATTTAAATCAGAAATAATAAGATGCATCAATATTAGGAAAATAAGAAGCATAACTATTGCTAAATTTGAAAATATGTAAAACCACATAATTTTCTTAATAGATTCAGAAAAAACTCCTTGACAATATATAACTTTTATGCTAAAATCCCCATAAAGTATTGATGAAGTGACAATTTTATGACAGAAAAAGTATCCATCTAAAAGTAAACATTCAAACAATGGAGAGGACCTTTCCCAATAAGTACAGGAAGAAAGAGAGGGTGTCCAATTTCCCATTTTTATTTATTTGACACAGTTCAAAAAAAATGTTAGTGATAGCCCAATGTCAAAGAAAAACTGAAAATATAGAAATTGGCAAAGAAGAAATCAATATATTCACATTCCTTATTCCTATTTTTATAGACATGATAATTTACTTGAAAACATTAGGGAATGAGTAAAGATACTATTTGAAACAATAAATTTAGCATTGTTTTAAATTGTAGAATTAGCCAATAACTCTATATAATAACAAAATTTAAGTGGGAAAAATAGAAAGGGAAATCCTTTCTATTAAAAACTACAAAAGGCATAAAATATTTAGGAGTCAATCTAACAAAATACAGAAAAAACATAAATTCCATTACAAATTTCTCCTTAAACGTATAAAGAACAAATTAAGTGAAATATTAAGTATTCATAGTTAGAATTTGCCAATATAATAAACTTGATAGTACTACCAACATAAATTTATGGTGTTAATTCTATCCACTATCAAAGGGACAGTTTGTTGAATTGATAAAATAATAATAATAATAGAATTCATTTGGAGAGACAAATTATCTAGAGTATCCAAAAAAAAAAAAAAAAGGTAGGAGTGAAGAGGGAATTGCACTCCCAAACCTTAATCTATAATTACCAACCACTTTTGTAATGCTGAGAAGAACAAGAAGAGGAAAAAGTAAAGGAAGAAAAACAACAAGAAGAAGGAAAGAAGAAAAAGAGGAAGAGGAGGAACAGGAGGAGAAAGCATGATCAGAAACATTTGAATTCAGCAACCCAGTTTTATAAAATGGAAAGCGTAAATGACTTAGAAAAAAATCTTCCTATTTGATTAGAAACTACTGGAAAGACTGAACAACATTTTGGTAAAAATTAGGTTTAAATCAACACAACATCATATTCCACAATAAGCATTTAACCTCTATTTAAGGATATCCATTTGAAAATATAAGATTCTATATTGAAGCTCACAATTTTTAATAGAAACAGAACAGACAAATTTTACAACTACATATAGGAGTCTCCTTCTTAACAAAAATAAAAGCAATTAGAAAAGATGAAATACATTATTTCTTTTACATGAAAGTGAAAAGCTTTTGTGCAAATAAAACTAATTATAAGGTAAGTGAGCAAATATAAAATATATTTCTATCAAAGGCTTTCTGATGAGATCCAATATTAACCCAATATAGTCCAATATCTATCTATATAAAGAGTGAAACATAAATATATGTGTGTGTGAATATAAACATATGTAGATATCTAGAGAAAACTTATGTTTCTATAGATGTACCTATTTTAAATTTCTTGGTCACAGGATAAGTACATTTTAGGGATTGTTTTTATAATTTCAATCTCCCCCCCAAAAAAAGTAATCCTACTTATTCACAGTTTCAATGACAATGGCCTTAGAGTACTTGTCTTTCCACAATACTTAAAATAATGGCTATTTCTGCATTATTTGCTCTTTTTAAATTATTCTTGCCAAATTTCTAGATATGAAACTTCAGGGAAGCAAATGCACCTAGTAGTCTATTGTTTGAAAAACCAAAAAGAAAAGAAAAATTAGAAAGTAAATTGATGGAAACTTGGTTCAGATCACCACTCGAAACTATACACGAAAACAAATTTCCAATGCATATGTGATTTAGATATAAAAGGTCATTTAATCAACAATTTAAAAAAAGATCTACCACTTTTAAAATGTTCTATGACTTATAAACACTTAATTTCATTTTTAGTAGATCTTTCTCCCAAGAAGATCAGAGAATAGAGCATAATAGGTCTAGAAATGAGGAGTTTTAGCTGAATGTATTCAATGACCCTCTTTCTTAGCACACGTTGGATTTACTGTGAGGTTTGTCCATCTGAATGCCATATGGACTGCTTCAGACTTTCCTTTGCTGCAGAAAACATGATTGAGTTAACTCAAAGTGTCTTATCAGGGCTTAATGTGATTATACCTAATTGTTTTTCATCTATAAAATGAAAATTAAAGACTGTTGGCAAAGAATACTAAATGTTTCTTATCTCTTGTTTTCTAACATATCTGTTCTCTTGAAAGAGATTTCTAGAGAAACAGGGCAATTTCTTGCATCCTTAACTTTTTACTTATTATATAGTATATAATTATAGTCTCAATACAATAATTTGTATGACTGAGTAAGTTGAATAGTAGTGCGTGTAATGTTCTCATTTTACTTAATAAGACCCTAGAAATCTAGAAACTACATTTTAATAAAAAAAAACAGAGGCTTGTAATTTTACCTATAGAATAGCTGCAGGAATTATTCTAGTCTAACCCTGTTATCTCCATTATAATGGATTTCTTCTGGCCCTTAAAACAGACTAGTTAATGTTTCATGAGGAATCCCAGAGATCCAGGGCATTCTCCTTATTATCCAGATGTGGTAACACCATTGACAACTTGCTCTAGTTTGTAATACTTCCTGGTGCAGTAGTTGATTTTCAAATGAATTCAGCTCTTGGTTGGTTGGACATTCTGGAATTATGAACTAGATTAGACATCAAAGGTCCTGGTGGGTTCTCTGCTATTTGTCTTTGGTCACTTAATATCTTGCATTCAGATTCCTTAGTTGTAAAATGATATTATTAGACAAAATGAGCTCGAAGTAGCTTTCTATCTCTAGAGTTCTGGTCAGATAAAGATATACTAGTAGCCTTGGTTACTGAAGATTCCTGAAGATATACAGGCAAAAGATAGTTCCTGTTCTCAAGAAACTCATAGTCTAGTTAGAAAGACAATCTGAAATGAAATACACAATAAACTGGACATAGCCAACAGAGGAAAGGTACTAAAATTGAGGAAGATTAAAAGAGACTTCTGAAAAAAAAGGAGGTATTTTAGCTTATATTTGAAGGAAACCAGGGAAGTCATGAGGTAAAGATGAGTAGGGAGAAAATTCTAGATATAGGAGATAGTCAGACTCTAGGAATTGAAAGATGGAGGGATGGATCACAGAGTACATGAGGGTGAAATAAGATTGGAAAGGTGGGGAGTGCAATTTAAGAAAGGGTTTGAAAGCCAAATAAGTTGATATTGTAGATGACAGAGATGCCACTATAGTTTATTCAGTAGAAAGGATTGAGGTGTGTAATATGATGAGACCTAAGTTTTATGAAGATTATTTTGACACCTGAATGCAGGGTGGTAATATATGAAAAGGGAGAGAAAGAGAGAGAGAGAGAGAGAGAGAGAGAGAGAGAGAGAGAGAGAGAGAAGGAGGGAGAAGGAGGAGGGAGGGGAAGAGGAAGGGAAGGAGGAAGACTTATAGTAAGGGAGATTAATAATATCTAGTTTGTGAAGCTGGGTGAGTGAGAAACACATGGTAGGGAATTTAAGGAGAGGGAAAGTTTTTAAAGGAAAGATAATGACTTTTTTGCATCATGATGAAATTGAGATATCTGTGGGACACTGAGTTTGAGAAGTCAAACAATAAGTTGGAAATACGAGATTGGATTGGAGCATTACCATAGACATGCTGATGTGAGTTGATGGAATATGAAATAAAATAGTATAGAGGAAGAAGAGAAAAAAACAAGGACAGAGCTTTCTGGGACACTCAGATTTAGTAGGCATGACCTGAGCAATGATCTTGCAAAGAGACTAACAAAGAGAAAGTTACTTAATAGAAGAATAACTAGGTGGGGGATAATATAGGAAATACCCATGAAGAAGTAAGTACCAAGGAGAAGAAGGTTATTGGAAATAGCAAAAGCTGCAGAGAGGTCAAGAAAATGAGAATTCAGAAAAGTTAAGTCTATTTGGTGATTAAGAGATCATTGGTAAATTTAGAAAGAGCAGTTTCTGTTAGTGATGAAGATGTCGTCAAGAGATAAGAAAAAGATTGAGAGGAAAGAAGAGAGTAAAAAGAATATTTCTATCCATACATCATCTATTATAACTACATGTAAGTATATGTGTATAATTTAGATAGAAAATATCATCATTTTAGGGAGTTCCCTCCACTAAAGTTACTTTCAGTGGCAGCTATATGACAAAATAGATGGAAATCTGATTCTAAAATAAGAAGACTTGAGTTCAAATCCAGTCTCACACACTTACTAGCTATGTTACCACTTTCTTTTTTTTTCCAGTTCAACAAGTATTTATTTGAACCCAGTGGAAATCACTTCCTGAATAGTCTAGGGAAGAAACTAAAAATGGAAAGAAAAGAAAAAGGAAGATTTTTTTTTCTGAGAGCATTCTTTTTTTTTTTTAGTTAAAGCTTTTTTATTTGCAAAATATATGTATGGGTAATTTTTCAACATTGACGCTTAAAATTTTTTCCGCCCTGGTCCCCACCCCTCCCCTAGATGGCAGGAAGTATACTACATGTTAATTATGTTTAAATACTTGACAAATCAAATATGTATATACATATTTTTACATTTATCTTTCTGTGCAAGAAAAGTGAGATCTACAAGAAAAAAAAATCTGAGAAGCAAAACATAATGCAAGCAAACATCAATAGAGAGCATGAAATTGTTATGTTGTGGTCCACATTTCATATCCCTCTCTCTGGGGGTATATGGCTTTCTTCACTGAACAATTGGAACTGGTTTAAAATATTTCATTGCTGAAGAGAGCCCTGTCCATCAGAATTGATCATCATAACTCTTGTTGTTGCTCTGTATGATGATCTGGTTCTGCTTATTTCACTCAGCATCAGTTCATGCAGTCTCTCCAGGCTTCTCTGAAATAAACTTTTGGTCGTTTCTTACAAAACAATAATATTCCATGACATTTGTATACCATAATTTGTTCAGCCATTCTCCAATTGATGGGCATCCATTCAGTTTCCAGTTTCTTGCCACTACAAAAAGGTCTGCCACAAACATTCTTGCACATGTGGGTCCCTTTCCTTAAAAGAAGATTTTTTTTTAGACTAGGTCAATTAGTTTTAATGGAAATTTTTTTAATTAAGTATTTTTATTTATTTATTATTTATATTTTTTATTAAAGCTTTTTATTTGTATAACATATGTATGGGTAGTTCCTCAGTATTGATCTTTACAAAGCTTTCCATTACAAATTTTACCCCCAGGCCCCTCTCCTCCCCTAGATAGCAGGAAGTCCACTACATGTTAACAATGTTAAAATACTTGACAAGTTGTGCAAGAAAAATCCTATCTACAGGAATAAAAAGAAAATCAGAGAAAGGAAACACAATGCAAGCAAACATCAATAGAGAGCATGAAAATGTTATGTTGTAGTCCATATTTCATATACCTCTCTCTGGGTGTATATGGCTTTCTTCACTGAACAACTGGAATTAGTTTGAAACAATTCTTTGTTGCAGAGAGCCATGTCCATCAGAGTTGATCATCATGTAACATTGTTGTTGCTGTGTATAATGATCTCCTGGTTCTGCTCGTTTGACTCAGCATCAGTTCATGCAAGTCTCTCCAGGCCTCTCCAAAATCCTCCTGCTGGTCATTTCTTACAGAGCAATAATATTCCATAACATTCATATACCATAAATTATTCAGCCACTCTCCAATTGATGGGCATCCATTCAGTTTCCAGTTTCTAGCCACTACAAAAAAGGCTGCCACAAACGTTCTTGCACATGTGGGTCCCTTTCCCTCCTCTAAGATCTCTTTGGGATATAGGCCCAATAGAAACAATGCTGGGTCAAAGGGTATGCACAGTTTGATAGCTTTCTGAGCATAATTCCAAATTGCTCTCCAGAATGGTTGGATCCATTCACAGTTCCACCAACAATGTCACTATGACACTAGTCCCAGCTTTCCCACATGCCATCCAGGATTCATCGTTATCTTTTCCTGTAATTTTAGCCGATATGACAGGTGTGTAGTGGTACCTCAGAGTTGTCTTAATTTGCATTTCTCTGATAAATAGTGATTTGGAACAACTTTTCATATGACTAGAAATGGTTTTAATTTCATCATCTGAAAATTGTCTGTTCATATCCCTTGACCATTTATGTATTGAAGAGTGGCATGAATTCTTATAAATATGAGACAATTCTCTATATATTTTAGAAATGAAGTCTTTATCAGAACCATTAAATGTAAAGATGATTTCCCAATTTGATACTTCCCTCCTAATCTTGTCAGCATTAGTTTTCTTTCTACAGAAATTTTTAACTTAATATAATCAAAATTATCTATGTGGTGTTCAATTAGGAGTTCCAGACATTCTTTAGACATAAATTTATTCCATCTCCACAGGTCTGAGAGGTAAACTATACTACGTTCCTCTAATTTGCTTACAAAATCACTCTTTATATCTAGATCATGAACCCATTTAGATCTTATCTTGGTATATGGTGTTAGGTGTGGTTCAAGCCCTAATTTCATCCACACTAGTTTCCAATTTTCCCAGCAGTTTTTGCTGAATAGTGAGTACTTATCCCAAAAGCTGGGGTCTTTGGGTTTATCAAACACTAACTTGCTAAAGTTATTGCCTATATTGTCTTGATATCCTATCCTATGCCACTGATTGGCTACTCTATTTCTCAGCCAGTACCAAATGGTTTTGATGACCACTGCTTTATAATATAGTTTTAGATCTGGTACAGCAAGGCCACCTTCATCTGCCTTTTTTTTTTCATTAATTCCCTTGAAATTCTTGACCTTTTGTTTTTCCAAGTGAATTTTTCTACTATTTTTTCTAGATCTGTAAAATAATTTCTTGGAAGTTTGATTGGTATGGCACTAAATAAGTTGATTAGTTTGTGTATTATTGTGATTTGTATTATATTTGCTCAGCCTACCCATGAGCACTTAATATTTTTCCAATTGACTAAGTCTGATCTTATTTGTGTGGAAAGTGTTTTGTAGTTTAGTTCGTATAGTTTCTGACTTTTCCTTGGCAGAGAGATTCCCAAATATTTTATCCTATCATCTGCTATTTGGAATGGAATTTCTTTTTGTATCTCTTGCTGCTGAACTTTGTTGGTAATATATAAAAATGCTGATGATTTATGTGGATTTATTTTGAATCCTGAAACTTTGTTAAAGTTGTGAATTGCTTCTAGTAGTTTTTTTTTTAGTTGAGTCTCTAGGGTTCTCTAAGTATACCATCATGTTATCTGCAAAGATTGATAATTTATTTTCCTCATGACCTACTCTAATTCCTTTAATCTCTTTTTCTTGTCTTATTGCCAAAGCTAACATTTCTAATACAATATTAAATAGTAATGGTGACAGTAGGCAGCCTTGTTTCACTCCTGATCTTATTGGGAATGATTCTAGTTTGTCTCCATTACATACAATGGCTGCTGATGGTTTTAAGTAGATGCTATTAATCATTTTAAGGAAAAGTCCATTTATTCCTATACTCTCTAGTGTTTTTAATAGGAATGGGTATTGAATTTTATCAACTGCTTTTTCTGCATCTATTGAGATAATCATATGGTTTTTGTTAGTTGGGTTATTAATATAATTAATTATGCTGATATTTTTCCTAATATTGAACCAGCCCTGCATTCCTGGTATAAATCCTACTTGATCATAGTGTACTATCCTGGGGATGACGTTCTGTCATCTCATTAATAAAATCTTATCTAAAATCTTTACATCAATATTCATTAGGGAAATTGGTCTATAGTTTTCTTTCTCTGTTTTCACCCTACCTGGTTTAGCTTTTAGCACCATATTGGTATAATAGAAGGAATTTGGTAGTATACTTTCTGTCCCTATTTTCTCAAATAGTTTGTATAGTATTGGAATTAATTGTTCTTTGAATGTTTGATAGAATTCACATGTAAATCCATCTGGCCCTTGAGATTTTTTCTTAGGGAGTTGGTTAATAGCTTGTTCTATTTCTTTTTCTAATATGGGGCTATTTAAATAATTTATTTCCTCTTCTGTTAATATGGGCAATCTATATTTTTGTAGATATTCCTCCATTTCATTTAGATTATCAAACTTACTGGCATAAAGTTAGGCAAAGTAACTCCTAATTATTACCCTAATTTCCTCTTCATTGGAGGAAAGTTCTCCCTTATCATTCTTGAGACTAACAATTTGATTTTCCTCTTTCCTTTTTCTTATCAAATTAACTAAACGCTTATCTATTTTTGGTTTTTTTTTTTTTTGTAAAACCAACTCTTAGTTTTCTTTATTAATTCAATAGTTTTCTTATTTTCAATTTTATTAATTTCCCCTTTTACTTTTAGAATTTCCAATTTGGTATTTATTTGAGGGTTTTTAATTTGTTCTTTTTCTAGTTGTTTTTTTTTAAATAATAATCCCAATTCGTTGATCTTTTCTTTCTCTATTTTATGCAAGTAAACATGTAGAAATATAAAATTGCCCCTTATAACCACTTTGGCCATATCCCACCAATTTTGGTATGTTGTCGCATTTTTGTCATTCTCCTGGATGAAATTATTGATTGTGTCTATGATTTGCTCTTTCACCCATTTATTCTTCAGGATTAGATTATTTAATTTCCAATCAACTTTTGGCCTATTTTCTCCTGGCCTTATATTGCATGTGATTTTTATTACATCATGATCTCAAAAAGATGCATTTACTATTTCTGCCTTTCTGCATTTGATTTTGAGATTTTTATGTCCTAACACATGGTCAATTTTTGTATAAGTTCCATGGACTGCTGAGAAAAAAATAAACTTTTTTCTACTGTCTCCATTCAATTTTCTCCATAGATCTATCATACCTAACTTTTTTAACAAGTGGTTTATCTCCCTAATTTCTTTCTTGTTTATTTTGTGGTTTGATTTATCTAATTCTGAGAGAGCAAGGTTGAGATCCCCCAATAGTATAGTTTGGCTATCTATTTCTTCTTGCATCTCTCTTAATTTCTCCCTTAGGAATTTGGGTACTATACCACTTGGTGCATATATATTTAGTACTGATATTGCTACATTATCTATGGTACCCTTTAATAAAATATAGTTTCCTTCCTTATCTCTTTTGATTAGATCTATCTTGGCTTTTACTTAATCTGAGATAAGGATTGCTACCCCTGCTTTTTTTTGTTCACCTGAATCATAATAGGTTCTGCTCCAGCCTTTTACCTTCATCCCATGTGTTTCACTATGTTTTAGATGTGTTTCTTGTAGACAACATATTGTGAGATTCTGGTTTTTAATCCAATCTGATATCTGCTTCTGCTTTATTGGAGAGTTCATCCCATTCACATTAACAGTTAGAATAACTAATTCTTTATTTCCTGCCATCTTATTTACCCAAGTTATGTTTTTCCCTTTCCTTTCCCTTTTCTCCCTTCCCCCCTACTCAGTATTTTGCTTTTGATGACCCCCTCCCCCAAACAATACTCCACCCTTTCGATCCCCTCCCCCTGTTTTTACTCCTTTCCCCTGATTTTTCTATTTTCTATTCTATTAGTTTATCCCTTTCTTTTCCTCCTTTCCCTCCCACTTCCCTATAGTGACAGACAAGTTTCTCTGTAAAATCAAAATGTGTGATATACACTTTTAGAGCCCAAACTGATGAGACTAAGATTTACACAATGCTCATCTCCCTCCCATCTTGCTCTCAATTATATTAGGTTTTCTTTGCTTCTTCATGAGATTTTACCTTGTTTTTACCTCTTTTTTTAAATCTTATTTTACCACCTTTTCCCTCTTTTCCCCATTATAATAACCTTTCCTCCTCTAGTTTTCTTTTTCATATTATCCAAGTAATATCTAGTTAATTATACCCCCAAACTTTAAGTATCCCATAGTAGAAATAAAGTTCTCAAGAGTCCTTTCCTTTTTACCATTTTATGCTTCTCTTGACTTCTGTGTTTGGAGGTCAAATTTTTTGTTCAGATGTGGTCTTTTCATTAGAAATAGGTGAAATTCACGTACATCATTAAATGACCATCTTCTTCCCTGGAGGATAATGCTCATTCTATCTGGATAGATTATTCTTGGCTGTAATCCAAGTTCCTTTGCCCTTCGGAATATCTGGTTTCAGGCCCTATGATCCTTCAATGTGGAGGCTGACAGATCATGTGTGATTCTAATTATTGATCCTCGGTTATTTGAATTGTTTCTTTCCAGCTGCTAGCAAAATCATTTCCTTGGTACAATAGTCCTGACATTTAGCCACGATATTCCTTGGGATTTTCATTTTGGGGTCTCTTTTTGGAGGTGATCGATGAATTCTTTCAATGGTGATTTTGCCTTCTGATTTTACAATCTCAGGGCAGTTTTCTTTCAGGATTTCCTGGAAGATAGTGTTTAGATTCTTTTTTTCATCATGGCTTTCAGGAAGTCCAAGAATCCTTAGATTGTCTCTCTTAGATCTATTTTCCAAGTCAGTTGTTTTTCCTAGGAGATATTTCATATTTCCTTCTATTTTTTTCATTTCTTTGTTTTTGTTTGACTGATTCTTGAAGTCTTATTGAGTCATTCACTTGCATTTGTTCAATTCTTATTTTTTAAAGTGTTTTCTTCAGTTACCTTTTTAGCTCCTTTTTTAACTGGCCAATTGAATTTTTTTGTTCATTACACTCTTTTTCCACTTTACTAATTTTATTTTTTAGTGCATTATTGTCTATTTCCAATTCACCAATTTTGTTTTTCAATAAATTGGTGTCTTTTTCATATCTCTTTTGCAGGGCATTATATCCTTCTTGCAAGACGTTGTATCCTTGTACTGATCTCAGTTTATTTTCCCATTTATCCTCCAGCTCCCTTTTGAGATTCTTTATGCAATCTTCCAGAAAGGCCTTTTGAAAAGGGGACCAGTGATGATCCTTGATGGCTTCCTCTGGAGTTGTTTTGTCTTAAGGAACCTCAGGATCTGGGGTCTGCCCTTCTTTCTCTCAATAGAAGCTGTCTATGGTAAGAGCTCTCTTTTGCTTCTCCATTTTTTAGACAGTGTGCGGGTCCGTTTAAGGATAGGGAAGCCTTGGCTGTGGTAGTTTGCCCTGGGGCAATTCCGCTAATTAACTTAAGGTGCTGGGCCGGTGGGGCTAGAACTTTGCCTGAATTACTCCTTAAAAAAGGCAAATCTGCCAGAACAATTTCCCCCAATCAGGGCAGAGTGTCCCAAGTACCTCAGATACACTACAGGCATTTGGAGTTTCTGCCACACTGAGCTGAGTCCCACCCTCACTTCTGGACTGCACCGAGGAAACTGTCTACCCCTCTGCCCGAGTAAAACAGACCTGATATGAAGTTCTTCAGAGATAACTGCAAGCAGTGTCCAAATATTTCTGGATTCGGTGACTTGAAGATCAGTTCAGAAGCTTATTTTATTGTTGATTTGAAAGAAGGTCAGAGGAGGACACAGAGAATTATGTTTTCACTCCACCATCTTGGCTCCACCCCCCCCACTTTCTTTAAATGGAAATAATAGAGTAGTATAATAATAGCACTGTAAAATGGGAATCTTGTAGGTATTTACCTTCTATGGTTGTTGTAAGGATTAAATGAGATAATTGCAAAGCACTTAGAGTCTGACACACAGTAAGCACAATATAAATATTACTTGTTCTTGTTACTACTATTAACAACAAAACCATCAGCATTAATACTATTACTATTACACATATTATTACTATTTTGTTGTTCTCAATTAGTCTCACTGTGTCCAACTCTTTATGATCCTATTTTGAGCTTTCTTGACAAAGATACTGGAGTGGTTTGCCTTTTCCTTCTTAAATCTCACTTTACAGATGAGGCAACTGAGATAAACAGGATTAAATGACTTGCCTAGGATCACACAATTAATAAATGTCTATGACTTTTACATGTTGGTACTAGTGATGCTGCTGCTACTTCCTTTGTCAATACAGATTATCAGCTACTCTGTAATTTATTGTCCTAACAGCATCCTAAGCACAAAATGTCTTTCTAACCATTGCATTCTACTACCTCTCCATTTGTATATATTTTCAAATATTCATCGGGATCTGTGATCTCCTTGATTTGTGAGCTGTATTCAATAACAGTGGTCATAAATCTCTCCATGCCTGGTCATGCTGTATAAGGATTGTCTCCCATAAGTTATCCAGAGAAGATCTACCCAATATGCTAGAGGCCTTTTTTGCTTTTTTTCCTGAGGAGAACAGATGGAAATAATTATTTATATAGTACCTACTATATTCCAGGTACCCTGCTAAGTACTCTCCAATTATTATCTCATTTGATCCTTACAAAAACTCTGTAAGGTAAAAATGATTACTATCCCTATTTATTCCCATTATTGATTCCCATTTTTAGTTACACTTGAGGCAGATTGAAGTTAAATGACTTGCCCAAGGTCACATAACTAATGAGTGTCTATCTCTGGATTTGAACTCGTTTTCTTGACTCTAGATACAGCATTCTATCCATTGTGTCATTTAACTTCCTCAAGTTTTCTGACATCAAAATATTTTATTGAAGCATACATGAATTTTATGTTATAAGCACCTGTGCATGAAAATATATGATAATGGATTAATTTATATTTACACAAATGGACTTAAATGGACTTATGATTTCATCAGTTTTAGAGTCCCTTTAATAATTCAGTACACACCCCATGCATTCCTGTCCACCCGATGTAACTCATTAGTGTTCTCCCAAAAGATCCCCTTAAAGTGGATTAAAGTGTTCATCCATTCATAAAGATTGGGAACATAAATAAATATATGCATATGGCATATAATAAGGGTATATATAGGCATGTGACTAAATACAAGCTATATTAATGTCTAAGCACACACATATGTTCACACACATACATTATAAGAGAGGTAGCATAATGTAGTAGATACACAACCAATATAAAACCTTGAACAATATGGGTTCAGATTTTGTCTTTGATACACATGTGCATAAGTTTGTACATGTACTCACATACATGCCTTCTTGTGGTAGGTATAGTAAGTTCAAATAAATGCTCATAGCTATAATGAAAAACATATTCATAGTGCCCCAGTCTCAGAGTCTCTATTCCAAGAGGGAAGTAATGA
The DNA here is from genome assembly GCA_023553655.1 of Myrmecobius fasciatus. NCBI lineage: Eukaryota > Metazoa > Chordata > Mammalia > Dasyuromorphia > Myrmecobiidae > Myrmecobius > Myrmecobius fasciatus. Next base: position 24,568 of record JAJPUD010011088.1, on the reverse strand, counting down.
GGGCATTTTTCCCATTAGAAGATAAAAACTTAATTTATAAAGGTCTTGTGGGCCACTAATAATCTGAAAATATATACACAATGCAAAAAGTATTGTATTTTCCCCACACTGATTATTAATAAAAATGTCCAACAACAAAAAAACCAATGCATTCATTTTATAAACACAAAAAGAAAAAAAATGAAACAAAAACAATTTCATGAGTGTTTTTCCTTCTTCTAGAGGAATGGCATTTGTATGTCACAAACTATGAAATATACGTTGAATCCACCACTGTTGTCTTTAGCTTCAATTGAGTTTCCAAGTGAGCACTAATCACCTGTGAATAAAAGCATGCTTTTATTAGAGTCATGTATGAAAAAAATGAATTAGAATTGGTTGATTCCATTGCATGAGTCTTATTCCAAACAAAGGAACAGTCTTCCTAAGTATTGTGTAGATGCCTGAAAACCACTGTCATAGCAAGTATTAATATGATAAAGAAAATAGTAATATCAAATATAAAAATGAAAAATATAAAATATGACAAATAAAATTAAGGAGTGACAGAAAAATGAGAAATCAAAAATTATAGGATGATAAGAATTTAGGGTGACAGACTTATAGCAGAAAATAGAGCTTGGAGGCAATCAAGTCCAATCCTTTCATATTGCAGATAGAGGTTAAATGACTTGGCCATAGAGAGATTAAATATGAGAACTGAGATTTGTAACCAGGTGTCAAACCTCAAATCTAGTTGCTTTCCTACATCATCAGGTTGTGTTCCATGTGTCAAAGAACACACCCCTTATAGAAAGCAAATGCTGTTGACAGTGTCAATGTTCTTCAAACCAATGACAAAATAATTTCTTTTAAGTACTATGGGGAAAGTGTTCTAGAAAAAAAGAACCAGAGTGTTTTCAAGAAATATCGTAACTATGGTAATTTTATTTTTCTTTTATCTATATCTCTTCCTATATAATTGGTGCTCCAAGAAATGTGACCAATGGTAAGTGATCAGCATGAGCAATATGTATGTCATTGCTGATGTTTACATTTCCTTCTAATTGTGATGTTTTACTATAGCAGCTCTAAGTGAATTCAACCTTATGATAGGAGACAATGAAGACATGTTCCAAATTCAGCAAAAAGGTTCATATCTAACTATATCAAGTGAACTCCTCTTCTGATCATGTGATTATAAGTTCTAGATGAAGAAATTATTTCAATCATTAGTCAGTATTGAATGTGTTCTTAAAGTTATATCCCTATTTGTATTTATTTAGATAAGTATGCAAAAAATAAACAAAATAAATAAAGTTAAACTAAACGATATAAATGATTTCTACTGTCTTTTTCAGCCCTTGTTTATGATTGTGACAAAAGGGCACATAATGCCCTCACAAACTGAGTCTTTTATGGTCTTGGTAGTGTTAGAAAATTCAGAAGGACCTCAGCTCGATTAAGAGGAGAAGCCTAGAAACAGTGACAGCTAAAGGGACAGCTAAACAGTATTTGTGGCTACCATAATGTAATTATAGAAAAGAGTAACGGGTTAGAAACTCTTTAAATGTAGCCAAAGGGATTATTCAAATAACTTGAGAGAAATTTTGGAATTCATTTCTAACTTCCAAGATTAGAACACATTTTACTACAAAATGACTTTTGGTGCTACTATTAGAGAAAAGCCTGGCCTTCAAAGACCATCTGTCTGACTCAGTAAGGGTTCTATGAATCAAAGTCTTGGTTATATCATTAATTGTTCCTTTCATACATTGAGCACAGAAAAGTATGTTCTGCTTGAAGCAATGTAATACAAATGTCCTAAGCCTGAGTTCTTTTGATTTGGTTATTATTCACATTTTTGGTTAAGGCTTATTGTCTCAATAAATGTTTTAATGTCAGTTACACACACAGTTCTCCAAGTAATAAACTAGATTACTTATTGGAAAACTTTACACTTCCCACCTCCAAAAAATATCAAGCATCTCTTAATCCTTGACTTTTCTCATTTTAATGGGTAAAGAGTATTTACTCTTTGGTAAGTGTGAACACAGTAAGATGATCATCCTTAATAGTTTAATTATATATGTCATTGTGTGTGTGTGTGTGTGTGTGTGTGTGTGTGTGTGTTCCTAAATAGTTTGCCCTTTGGGAATGACTACCCATAAGAATGATCATTATCATAGTTCATTGTAAGTGACTGAATATAGTGTCAGACTGCTCTTCTCCACAAACCAAATATTAAGGGAAAGGAAATATATATGGAAACAAAAACAATAGTCAATCTCTTCTTCTTGTATTAACACTAACTTCCCACAAGAACAGCTATATACAGTACTTCTTTTCCAATTTTTGCTTGGAGTTTTGTGATTTCCATTTAAAACTTGAAGCAACTGCTCTAATTTCTTCTTTACATCAAATGTTACTTCTTTATAAGGCATCTATGACTCTTTATTCTACATGACTCTTCCCTTTAATTCCACAAAGATAGTGTACTCAGTAAGTTGGAAACCATACTTTCTATTTGACATTTTGAGGATACCAATGGAGCCTATCAATTATCTCATATTCTCATACTGTGAATTGCCCATCTTCACTCACTTTCATGATTCTTTTGATGGCATCCTTTGCACAGCTTCTCCTTTGTAATTTCTTATTTTAATGTGTTGCAAACTATACCCTTCTATTAATGTAACACTTAAAATAATAATAAACATTGATTAAGCACTTACTATATATCAGGCATTGTACTAGGCCCTATTGACAAGAAAGCAAAAATTAGACTTCCTTCCAGGGGTGGAGCCATGGTGGCGGAGATCAGACAGGAGTCTCTGTAACCTCCTCTAACCTTCCCTCAAACCAACAACATATGAAGCCTCCAGACTGATTTTGAAGCAAAAAAATCCACAATATCTGGAGGACAACACGATTCTAGAAGAAGATACTCTGGAAGAACCTCAAAACAGGTCTGTTTGAATTGGGCAGGGGGGTGCTCTGCTGAACCCAGACAGCAGCGCAGGAAGACCGGGGCAGGGAGCTGGAGCAAAAAGCTGGAACAGGAGTCAGAACAGGAGTGGGAGTGTTGTGCTTTTCACACACCTGGGAGTCTTCTGGGGGCCTCTTGGACCAATCTGTCCTGATTGTGGGCAGGTGGTTTGGAGGGTATGCCTTTTGTGGGGGGTAGATTGTGAACCACTGAAACCCTGATGAGCATCGGACCTAGCTGCCATTACCCAACACCCTAGGGTGATCAATCAATCAGCAGGACTGATCAGCACCAGAAATAATTCAATCAGCAGAGCTGCCCAGTACCTGAAATAATTCAATCAGCAGAACTGCCCCAGGGTGAACTAAAGCAGAACTTCCCAGCACCTGACATAACTCAATCAACAGAACTGCCCAGTTCCTGAAATAACTCAATCAGCAGAACTGCCCCAGGGCAAATTAAAGCAGCTGTCCCACCTTTGCCCTAAACAGACCTCACCCCATTAAAAAAAATGAATAAAAAACCAAAAAGAGCTCTCACCATAGACAACTTTTATGGAGAGAGGGAAGAACAGACCTCAAATCCTGAGGCCCCTAAAGGTAAAGCAACTCCAGAAAAAGACCCAAAGAGAGACATAAACTGGTCTCCATGTCACAAGGCTTTCTTTGAAGATTGCATAAAAAATCTTAAAAGAGAGTTAGAAGAAACATGGGGAAACGAAATGAGATCACTGCAAAATAAAATAGAAAAAATGGAAAAAGAATGCAATGAACAAAGAAATGTAATTGGTCAATTGCAAAAGGAACTAAAAATCAGAACTGAAGAAAATAAAACATTAAAAATCAAAATCGAACAATTGGAAATGAATGATTCATCAAGACTTCAAGAATCGCTCAAGCAAAAACAAAAAAATAAAAAGAAAGAGAAAAACATGAAATATCTCCTAGGAAAAAACTGACCTGGAAAATAGATCTAGGAGAGACAATCTAAGGATTATAGGGCTTCTTGAAAGCCATGATGAAAAAAAGAACCTAGACACTATCTTCCAGGAAATCATAAAAGAAAACTGCCCTGATATTTTAGATCCAGAAGGCAAAATATTCCTTGAAACAATCCATCGATCTCCTCCTGAAAGAAACCCAAAAATTAAGTCCCCCAGAAACATCATGGCTAAATTCCAGAACTATCATACCAAGGAAAAGATATTATGAGAAGCAAGAAAGAAACAATTTAAATATCGGGGAGCCACAATTAGGATCACACAGGACCTAGCAGCTACTACTTTGAAGGATCGAAGGGCCTGGAATCAGATATTCCAAAGGGCAAAGGAACTTGGATTACAGCCAAGAATAAGTTACCCAGCTAGAATGAGCATTATCTTCCAGGGAAGAAGATGGTCATTCAATGATATAAGAGAATTTCACCTATTTCTACTGAAAAGAACAGAACTGAACAAAAAATTTGATCTACAAACACAGAACACAAGAGAAACATAAAAAGGTAACATGGAAAAAAAACTCTTGAACTAAAATTATGTTATAGATACTTATAGAATGAGGGTTGATTTTATGAATCTATTATTACATTATGATTATGATATGATTATTGTGATTTTATGATTATTATGATATGATAAACTGAAAAAGAAATTAGCGGTAGAAAAGGGATAACACTGGAAGAAGAGGAAAAGGAGGTAAAATAAGGGAAATTACATCACATGTAGAGGCAAAGAAAACCTATAATGATTGAGGGGGAAAAAGGGAGGGGAATGAGAATTGGGTTAATCTCCATTTCATCAGATTTGGCTCAGAGGGAATAATAGATGTACTTAGAAGGAAACTGGAGGGAAAGGGGGAAAAGAGGGGGTGGGTGGGGCTCTAAAGGGAAAGGATTGTTTGAGGGAAGTGGTTATCAAAAACAAAATAGTAGGGAGGAGGGAAAGGGGATAAGAAAGAGAAAAGCATAAGCTAGGGTAAATAAGATGGCAGGAAATACAGAATTAGTTATTTTAACTGTGAATGTGAATGGAATGAACTCTCCCTTAAAGCAGAAGCAGATAGCAGACTGGATTAAAAACCAGAATCAAACAATATGTTGTATACAAGAAACACATCTAAAACATAGAGATACATACAGGGTAAAGGTAAAAGACTGGAGCAGAATCTATAATGCTTCAGGTAAACAAAAAAAAGCAGGGGTAGCAATCCTGATCTCAAACCAAGTAAAAGCAAAGACAGACTTAATTAAAAGAGACAAAGAAGGAAATTACATTTTCCTAAAGGGGACGATAGATAATGAAGCAATATCAATACTAAACATATATGCACCAAGTGGTATAGCATGGAAATTCCTACAGGAAAAGTTCAGAGAGATGCAAGAAGAAATAGACAGCAAAACTATAATAGTGGGGGATCTCAACCTCCCTCTCTCCGAACTTGATAAATCAAACCACAAAATCGATAAGAAAGAAGTTAAGGAGGTAAACAAAATGTTAGAAAAGTTAGGTATGATAGATCTTTGGAGGAAATTAAATGGAGACAGAAAGGAGCTTACTTTTTTCTCAGCAGTCCATGGAACTTACACAAAAATTGACCATGTCTTAGGACACAAAAACCTCAAAATCAAATGGAGGAAGGCAGAAATAATAAATGTAATTTTTTCAGATCATGACAGAATAAAAATCACATGCAATATAAGGCCAGGAGAAAATAGACCAAAAAGCAATTGGAAACTAAATAATTTTATCCTAAAGAATGATTGGGTGAAACAGCAAATTACAGACACAATTACTAATTTCATCCAAGAGAATGACAATCATGAGACAACATACCAAAATTTGTGGGATACAGCCAAAGCGGTAATAAGGGGAAATTTTATATCTCTAGATGCTTATTTCAATAAAATAGAGACAGAAAAATCAATGAATTTGGCTTGCAACTAACAAAGCTAGAGAAAGAACAAATTAAAAACCCCCAATCAAATACCAAACTTGAAATCCTAAAAATAAATTAAATCCAATATTATATAAACTATTCGAAAAAATAGGGAATGAAGGACTCCTACTAAACTCCTTTTATGATACAGACATGGTACTGATACCTAAACCAGGTATAACAAAAACAGAGAAAGAAAATTATAGACCAATCTCCTTAATGAATATTGATGCAAAAATCTTAAATAAAATACCAGCAAAGAGATTACAGAAAATCATTCCCAGAATAATACAGTATAACCAAGTAGGATTTATACCAGGAACACAGGGATGGTCAATATTAGGAAAACTATTAACATAATTGACTATATTAATAACCAAATTAACAAAAAACATATGATAATCTCAATAGATGCAGAAAAAGCATTTGATAAAATCCAACAGCCATTCCTATTAAAAACATTAGAGAGTATAGGAATTAATGGACTTTTCCTTAAAATAGTCAGTAGCATCTATTTAAAACCATCAGCTAGCATCATTTGTAATGGTGATAAACTGGAACCATTCCCCATAAGATCAGGGGTGAAACAAGGTTGCCCACTATCACCATTACTATTCAATATTGTATTAGAAATGCTAGCCTTGGCAATAAGACAAGAAAAAGAGATTAAAGGAATTAGAGTAGGTCATGAGGAAACCAAACTATTACTCTTTGCAGATGATATGATGGTCTACTTAGAGAACCCTAGAGAATCAACCAAAAAACCATTAGAATTAATTCACAGCTTTAGCAAAGTTGCAGGATACAAAATAAATCCACATAAATCATCAGCATTTTTATACATCACCAACAAAATGCAAGAGCAAGAGATACAAAGAGAAATTCCATTCAAAATAACTATCGATAGTATAAAATATTTGGGAATATATCTGCCAAGGGAAAGTCAGGATCTATATGAGCAAAACTACAAAACACTCTCCACACAAATAAAGTCAGATCTAAACAATTGGAAAAACATCAAGTGCTCTTGGACAGGTCAAGCGAATATGATAAAGATGGCAATACTACCTAAACTAATCTATCTATTTAGTGCTATACCAATCAAACTCCCAAGAGATTATTTAACTGACCTAGAAAAAATAACAACAAAATTCATCTGGAAAAACAAAAGGTCAAGAATTTCAAGAGAATTAATGAAAAAAAAAATGCAAATGAGGGTGGCCTAGCTGCACCAGATCTAAAATTATATTATAAAGCAGTGGTCACCAAAACCATTTGGTACTGGATAAGAAATAGAGTAGTGGATCAGTGGAATAGGTTAGGTTCACAGAACAAAATACTCAATGACAATTGTAATCTAGTGTTTGATAAACCCAAAGACCCTAGTTTTTGGGATAAAAACTCACTATTTGACAAAAACTGCTGGGATAATTGAAAACTAGTATGGAAGAAATTAGGCATTGACCCACACCTAACACCATATACCAAGATAAGGTCAAAATGGATTCATGATGTAGGCATAAAGAATGATATTATAAACAAATTAGAGCAATGTAGGATGGTTTACCTTTCAGATCTGTGGAGGGGGAAGGAATTTATGACCAAAGAAGAACTAGAGGTCATCATTAATCACAAAATAGATAAGTTTGACTATATCAAGTTAAAAAGTTTTTGTACAAACAAAATGAATGCAGACAAGATTAGAAGGGTAGCAGTAAACTGGGAAAATATTTTTATACCCAAAGGTTCTGATAAAGGCCTCATTTCTAAAATATATAGAGAATTGATTCAAATATATAAGAATTCAAGCCATTCTCCAATTGATAAATGGTCAAAAATATGAACAGACAATTTTCAGACGAGGAAATTGAAACTATTTCTGGTCACATGAAAAGGTGCTCCAAGTCACTATTGATCAGAGAAATGCAAATTAAGACAACTCTGAGATACCACTACACACCTGTCAGATTGGCTAAAATGACAGGAAATGATAATGATAACTGTTGGAGGGGATGTGGGAAAACTGGGAGACTGATACATTTTTGGTGGAACTGTGAACGGATCCAAACATTCTGGAGAGCAATTTGGAACTACGCTCAAAAAGTTATCAAAGTGTGCATATCATTTGACCCAGCAGTGTTTCTACTGGGCCTATATCCACAAGAGATTTTAAAGGAGGGAAAGTGACCCACATGTGCAAAAATGTTTGTGGCAGCCCTTTTTGTAGTGGCAAGAAACTGGAAATTGAAAGGATGCCCATCAATTGGAGAATGGCTAAATAAATTATGGTATATGAATGTTATGGAATATTATTGTTCTGTAAGAAACGACCAACAGGAAGATTTCAGAGAGGCCTGGAGAGACTTGCATGAACTGATGTTGAGTGAAATCAGCAGAACCAGGAGAACATTATACACAGCAACAAGACTATACGATGATCAATTTTGATGGAGATGGTTCTCTTCAACAGTGATGTGATTCAAACCAGTTCCTATTGTTCAGTGATGAAGATAGTCATATACATCCAGAGAGAGGCCTGTGGAAACTGAGTGTGAACCACAACACAGCATTTTAACGCTTTCTATGAATATTTCCATACATTTTGTTTTCCTTCTTAGGTTGTTTTTTTCTTCTCTTTCTAGATCTGATATTTCTTGTGCAGTAAGATAACTGTATAGATATGTATACATGTATTGTATTTGTCAAAAATTTATCCTATTTAGCATTTATTAGATTACCTGTCATCTAGGAGTGGGGGTGGGGGGAAGAAGGGGAAAATCTGGGAAAAAAAGTTTTTTGTAAAGGTCAATGTAGAAAAATCACTCATATGTTTTGTAAATAAAAAGCTTTATATTAAAAAAAGAAGGCCAAAATTAATCATTCTATTTTTTGGAACTATAACACAATGAGAAAGAAGATGGAAAATAGCAGAAACATACGTTTTCATTTGAATTGAACATTGAATTGAAGAATCTGCATCCAAATTTTCTACTAATACTTAAGACCTTTGACAAGTAACTTGTAGTCAGTTTTCCCATCACTAAAATGAGGGTGTTTGTCTAGATAACTTTGATGTCACTTCTGGCTATATTTATGTCATTATGAACACAAAACATTTTTGTCAATTTACTATTATAATCAAAAGAATTGAGTCTAATATGCTTTATCTATTAACTTCCAATTTATTCCATTTTTTGACATCTTGGACCTATTTTATCCTTTCTGCTACTTTGCTTTTAATCCTCTAAAATATGGTTTTCAGTTAGTCTCTTTACAAACTCATACTTCCTTGACTTCACCCATACACTTCTTGTAATTGTATCTTATATCATCAACTAATTTCTCTTTCCTGACCTTCAAAATCTTCTCAAAACCTCATTGTAAATTGCAATTCAATGCCCAAACACTACTCCGTTTGTCATGTTTTATTTGTCTTTATTGTTCTGTGTTCAATAATTGAGCTCCTGAACCAGGATTTATGCCTTTTCGATAGGAAGCAACTTAGAGCCCAGATTGAATGTACTAATATTTGTAAAATATGAATAATATAGAAAGATATAAATGTAATTGTCAGTTATCTAAATTGTCTTTTTCCTTTCCCTAGAAGTAAAAGATTAAATGGATATGTGAGTGTGAAATGAAACAAATGAGTACTGTCTGAAGAAGACATTTTTTTTTTTGTAGTGGGCAAGAATGCTGAAAGGATATAACATGAGCTCAGTTAACAATAGCTCTCAGACTTTAAAACTTCCTGAAATTAGAAAAACTATTCTGGAAGCCAAGCTTTCAAACAATATCAAGAATCAGCATATTTTAGAAGGTCAAATACTAACACAGGTAATAATAGTAGAACAGATAATAATTGGAAAACACATTTAAAATTGTCAAATGTTGAGATTACATGGGGGTCGGAGCCAAGATGGCAGAGTGAAAAGGTGACTCTCTGCGTCCTCCTCCGATCTTCTCTCAAATCAACAATAAAATAAGCCTCTGAACTGATCTTCAAGTCAACGAATCCAGAAATATTTGGACACTGCTTTCTGAAGAAATTCATACCAGGTTTGTCTAACTCAGACAAAGGGATAAACTGTGGTGTAGGCCAAAAGTGAGGGTGGGACTCAGCTCAGTGTGGCAGAAACTTCAAACTCCAAACTCCAAACACCTGGAATTTATCTGAGGCACTTGGGACACTCTGCCCTGTTGGGGGCAGGTGTTCTGGCAGACACGCCTTGTTTAAGGAGTAATTCGGACTTAGTCCTAGACCCCACCGGCCCAGCACCTTAAGTTAAGTCGCCGAAGTGCCCCAGGGCAAAGAACTTCAGCTGCCGTTTTTTTCCCTAACTTAAAGAGACATCCACTCTGTCTAAAAAAAAAAAAAAAAAAAAAAAAAAAATGAAGGAGCAAAAGAGAGCTCTCACCATAGACAGCTTTTATCGAGAGAAAGAAGGGATGACTCCAGAACCTGAGGCTCCTTTAGACAAAATTGCAGAGGAAGTTATTAAGGACCATCACTGGACCCTTTTTCAAAAGGCCTTTTTGGAAGATTTCATAAAGAACCTCAAAAGAGAGTTGGAAGATAAATGGGAAAATAAACTGAAATCAGTGCAAGAAAGATATGATGCCCTGTAAAAGAGATATGAAAAAGACACCAATTTATTGAAAAATAAAATTAGT
>JAJPUD010011088.1:0-12615 GCA_023553655.1 Myrmecobius fasciatus | reverse complement strand
GCATCTATTTAAAACCATCAGCAAGCATCGTATGTAATGGAGACAAGTTAAAACCATTCCCAATAAGATCAGGAAGGAAACAAGGCTGCCCACTGTCACCATTACTGTTTAATATTGTATTAGAAATGTTAGCTTTAGCAATAAGAGAAAAAAAAGAGATAAAAGGAATCAGAGTAGTTAATGAAGCAACCAAAATGTCACTCTTTGCAGATGACATGATGGTATACTTAGAGAATCCTAGAGATTCAACTAAAAAACTACTGGAAACAATTCACAACTTTAGCAAACTTGCAGGATTCAAAATCAAACAACAAACAACAAAATCCTCATAAATCATCATCATTTTTATATATTACCAACAAAATTCAGCAGCAAGAGATACAAAAAGAAATTCCATTCCAAATAACGGATGATAGGATAAAATATTTGGGAAGCTATCTGCCAAGGAAAAGTCAGAAACTATACAAACTAAACTACAAAACACTTTCCACACAAATAATATCAGACCTAATCAAGTGGAAAAACATTACGTGCTCATGGGTAGGCAGAGTGAATATAATAAAAATAACAATAATACCCAAAGTAATCTACTTATTTAGTGCCATACCAATCAAACTCCCAAGAAATTGTTTTATAGATCTAGAAAAAAGAGTAGCAAAGTTCATTTGGAACAACAAAAGGTCAAGGATTTCAAGTGGATTAATGAAAAAAAAAAGGCAGATGAAGGTGGCCTTGCTGTACCAGATCTAAAATTATATTATAAAGCAGCGGTCATCAAAACCATTTGGTACTGGCTAAGAAATAGAGCAGTCGATCAGTGGCATAGGATAGGTTATCAGGATAATTTAGGCAATAACTTTAAAAATTTAGTGTTTCATAAACCCAAAGACCCCAGGTTTTGGGATAAGTACTCACGATTCGGCAAAAACTGCTGGGAAAATTGGAAACTAGCATGGAAGAAATTAGAGCTTGACCCATACCTAAAACCACATACCAAAATGGGTTCATGATCTAGATATAAAGAGTGATATTGTAAGCAAATTAGAGGAATGTAGTATATTTTACCTCTCAGACCTGTGGAGATGGAATAAATTTATGTCCAAAGAAGATCTGGAACTCCTAATTGAACACCAGATAGATAATTTTGATTATATTAAGTTAAAAAGTTTCTGTACAAATAAAACTTAATGCAGACAAGATTAGGAGGGAAGCATCAAATTGGGAAATCATATTTACACTTAATGGTTCTGATAAAGGCCTCATTTCTAAAATATATAGAGAATTGTCTCCTATTTATAAGAATTCAAGCCACCCTCCAATAGATAAGTGGTCAAGGGATATGAACAGACAATTTTCAGATGATGAAATTAAAACCATCTCTAGTCATATGAAAAGTTGCTCCAAATCACTATTGCTCAGAGAAATGCAAATTAAGACAACTCTGAGGTACCACTGCACACCTGTCAGATTCGCTAAAATGACAGGAAAAGATAACGATAAATGGTGGAGGGAATGTGGGAAAACTGGGACACTGATACATTGTTGGTGGAACTGTGAATGGATCCAACCATTCTGGAGAGCAATTTGGAATTATGCTCAGAAAGCTATCAAACTGTGCATACCCTTTGACCCAGCAGTGTTTCTATTGGGCCTATATCCCAAAGAGATCTTAGAGGAGGGAAAGGGACCCACATGTGCAAGAATGATTGTGGCAGCCCTTTTTGTAGTGGCTAGAAACTGGAAACAGAAGTGATGCCCATCAATTGGAGAGTGGCTGAATAAATTATGGTATATGAATGTTATGGAGTATTATTGCTCTGTAAGAAACGACCAGAAGGACGATTTCAGAGAGGCCCGGAGAGACTTGCATGAACTGATGATGAGTGAAACGAGCAGAACCAGGAGATCATTATACACAGCAACAACAATATTACATGATGATCAATTCTGATGGACATGGCTGTCTGCAACAAAGAATTGTCTCAAACCAGTTCCAATTGTTCACTGAAGAAAAGCATATACACCCAGAGAGAGGAATGTGAAATATAAACCACAACATAACATTTTCATGCTCTCTATTGAGGTTTGCTTGCATTGTGTTTCCTTTCTCTGATTTTCTTTTTTTTTCTTGTAGATAGGATTTTTCTTGCATAACTTGTCAACTATTATTACATTATTAACATGTAATGGACTTCCTGCCATGTAGGGGAGGGGAGGGGACCGGGGGGTAAAATTTGTAATAGGAAGCTTTATAAAGATTAATGCTAGGGAACTACCCATACATATGTCATACAAATAAAAAGCTTTAATAAAAAAAAAGATTGTCAAATGTTATATTTCCTTTCAATACACTTGACTTCAGTGTAATGCCATATCTCCTTGACTTACAGTGATCACAAGCACAATCTATAAATGGAATGACTGATGAAACAGTGTACCCTATACTGCTTCAAGTGATACTCAAGCTGAGGGATGTTTTTCTTTGATAGGAGATATAAATGATTTATTTGTAACTTTTAAACTTCATATACAGGTGGAGATATAGAGTTTTGTGTATGTGTGTGTGGACACACACACACACACACACACACACACACACACATATATATATATATATATACATATATATATATATATATAGAGAGAGAGAGAGAGAGAGAATGAGAGAGAGAGGGGGGAGGGAGTGAGGGAGAGAGAAAGAGGTGGAGACAAACAGAAAGTAGGAGCACTAATTTAAAAAATAGAGCTCTGAGGAAAGGAAATAGGGAGGGAAACATTAGGGAAAGTAGAACTTTAGTCATGGTGAGTAATATAGTCGTTTCTATCTTATGTGACCATCTTTTCATATATTTTCTTTCTAAGCAGCCCTCTTTGAAACAATGGATATCCTTGTCCATATAATTGGACATTTGATTAGTCTGAATTCTCCCTTGCCCATGTTAATGATCAGTCATATAACCCTATGTATGTGTTTCATTGCATTGATAAAATGGTATATTTTCATTTGTGTGATTTAAAAATTTATTCTCCAGCATCACTTTTATTTTATAAATTTTTTTTATCTTTGAAAAATAGCTCCAAATAATGGAGCATGTCATCCCAAAATGGCTTTGAATTTCCAAGCTTGGGAATTAGAATGTTTCTAGTCTTTGATGTTTATATGGACTTTAATGGTAAGAGGATTTCTACCTCCACCTCATTGCTTTTTGGTCTGATCCTATTCTCCAAATTCTTCACACCTATACCCAGTTGGAGCCCAGGTGCCATGTCTATTGCTTGACTAGCAGCTGTGTCTTTTAAATCATACCTCATCTATTGAAGAGGGAAATTTTTAATATATTTTTTCAATAAAGAGAATATGTCTAACAGCTGTATAAGGGCTGATCTCATTCTTTCTCTTATCTTATATAACAAGAAGAGTTAAACACTCCACCACAGACTAAAATAATGTTCTCCATCTATGAAACTTGTAATTTATAATAACAAAAAATAGGAGAAATCTGTAAAATGTCATGAACCCTAGGTTCTTTAAAACATCAATATTCTTTTGCTTCAGTATAAAAGAAATTTCAGAGATGGTCCTTAGGACAAATTTCAATTTAAGAAATGAGGTAAAACCATCTTTACAATTAAAAGGATAAAAATCATAATTAAAATAATTAAATATCTATAATACTGATACTTTCCATTTGTGGATTGTTTTACAGTTTTAGAAGGCACCTTTGAATCCATTATTTTAGTTTTGATAATGAATATGAAAGGTGTCAGAGGTACCTCAGAGAAAATAGGTAAAGAGATGAATTAATACATAATGACTGACCTCTCAGGACTTTCATCACAATGAACTCGTTGGAGGGAGAAAAATATCTCACATAATGCAGCTTTCTTTTTCAAATCAGCTTCAAATAACTGAACATGATCTGTTCTAGAATTAAGAAAAATGTTATCTACTTCTTTTGAAGGAAAAAATTCTGATATAGTCAGGAAACAATCAATTTTCGTTCCTGTTATAAATATTTTATAATAGAGATAATTGTTCACAACTAGGGAATTTTTATGTAGATTTGAAAGCTTATTCCTTTTTATTTTTAGCAAATACACAATAATTCATATAACTGATCATTTGCCTATTTACTGCTTCTTGGAGAGCTAATATGATGAAAAACAAAATCTATGGGCAAAGTGTTGAATTTAATAAGAAAGAAATGGATTTTCTTGTGAATACTATTTATTGTATTCTGTAAGAATGCTCTATCTTGATTTTCAATGTGTATAAATTCAATTGCCCATTCTCTATTTTATTCATTTTCAATCTTCTATATGCTATTTGCCAACTCCTTCCCTGCTTTCTTCAAATATATACAGATATATCTCCTAGTGTAAAGGTGAGAAGCAAAATAAAACCTGCCTTTGCTTCTCTAACTTCCTCAAACTAGCACTCTGTATTTTTTCCTTTCAATCCTGAACTATTAGAAAAAGAATAAATAATATTGACTGCCTCTTGTTGTCCATCATTTATTTCAACTCCCTACAGTCTATTTTTATAGCCATCACTCTACTGAACTGTCTTCTGCAAGGCTGTTAATTGCCTTTTCTTAGTCGTATTCCCTTTAACTAAAGACTTTAACAAGATTGTTGTTATTTCTTGTAGGAAATTCTTTTCCCTTTTGATGTCAATGGTACCACTCACTTTTCATTTCTCCTTTATGTTCTTATTCTTGAGTCCATCTCTTCCCCCTCTCTACTGTTTTCTTTCTTTTATTTCTCTTTGAATTGTATCGCTATTTTATTTTCTTTTTTATTAAAGCTTTTTATTTTCAAAACAACATTGATCTTTGCAAAACCTTGTGTTTCAAATTTTCCCCTACTTCTCCTCACCTCCTCCTTTAAATGGCAGGTAATCCAATATATGTTAAACATAGTAAATATAATGTCAAATCTAACATATATATACATATATCTGTGTATTTATACAATTATCTTGCAGCACAAGAAAAATTAGATCACAAAGGAAAAATGAGAAATAAAATAAAATTCAAGCAAATAACAACAAAAGAAGTGAAAATGCTATGTTGTGATCTACACTCAGTTCCCACAGTCCTTTCTCTGAATGTAGATGGCTGTCTTCATCACAGGATCATTGGAACTGGCCTGAATCATCTCATTGTTGAGAAGAGCCATGTCCATTAGAAATTGATCATCATATAATCTTACTATTGTCATGTACAATGATCAATGAAGAAGTTTTGCTCATTTCACTTAGCATCAGTTCATGTAAGTGTCTCCAAGTCTCTCTGAAATAATTTCTTATAGAATCATAATATTCCATAACATTCATATACCATAACATAATCAGCCATTCTCCAACTGATGGGCATCCACTCATTTTTCAGTTTTTTGTCACTACAAAAAGGGCTGCCACAAACATTTTTGGGCATGTGGGCTCCTTTCCCTCCTTTAAGATTTTTTTGGGATATGAGCCCAGTAGAAATATTGCTGTATCAAAAGGTATGCACAGTTTGAAAACCCTTTGGGTATAGTTCAAAATTGCTCTCCTGAATGGTTGAATTCATTCACAGTTCCACCAATAATGTATTAGTGTCCCAGTATTTCTACATCCTCTCCAACATTCATCATTGTCTTTTCCTGTCATCTTAAGCAACACGAGAGATGTGTAGTGGTATCTCAGAGTGGTCTCAATTTGCTGTTACATATTGTCTATGTGACCCTTGGCAAGTCACATAACCTTAATTTGCTGGGGAATTGGATCTTGACTTGCAGAGATGGAGGAAGGGTTAGCCAGAATTCTATTCATTAATGGAATAAAAATCTAGTCCCTATCATTAGTATGCAGAGCCTTTTACATAGTTTTATATATGTATTTAAAGTAAATGGAATTTTAAATTATAGTTCTCTAACAATAATGAAAATACCAATTAAAATTAGTCTGATCCAATATGACTAAAAGCAAGATAAAAATTATTCCAAAAATATTAGGACAATTTTAAGTGATTAAAACTTTCTTAATTAATTCTTAATTTTTGGGACATGATATTTAAACTTTAATTGTTTTAAGATTTTTGGGAAACAATATTTTATATAAGATAAAATGAAAGTATTGATTGTAGTAAGTAGCTTACTTCACTAAAGTACTACCCCAACACCTCATTGTGACATGGAGGTGACCTTGAGTTATATAGGCAGTAGCAGCAAGTTGCACCAAATAGGAAAAGCTCTGAGTATCTTTGTATCATCAGATTGTGTATCTGTCATGTGGAGACCAATCTGCCTAAGTAGAGGGAGGCTTATCACTACTTTGGGCAAAAAATATCTCATTTTTCAAACATAAAATCTCTTAAAAACCATCTCCTAAGTTACAGAAGATTTCAATCTATGCAAATGAAGGGAGTACTCATAGTGACAAGATCACAAATAATTAAAGGATTCAAGTAAGTAATTAAAAAGTAACAGTGTGTTTTAATGCTCATAAAATAGAACTCTCAGCTTTGCAGGGAGAAAGCTTGCTATGTTGGCAATGTACTAGGGAGGAAGCTTGCTATGTTGATGATTTACCTGGGATGAAAGCCAGGAAAACTGGGTTCTGAGTTCAAGTTATTAAGTCATGAGTGTTAAATTGTCTATTATCTTTATTTCCTGATTTATAAAATTGAGACTTAGAAGTAATCCAGGAATAATCATTCTAAATGAAAAATTCTATGATATTAAATTACAAAACTTTCAAGATAAGAAATTTCATTGTAGTAGTCTCTCCATTTGATGGGTCCTTAATAGCTTTTGTAGATGCAGGTTTAAAAATCATGACCTAGTCGTCATGCACTCCCTCAATATTTCTAGTCTTGTCCTAGAGTAACAGATATGAAGCCTGTTGCTGGGACCTACTGCATATTATTTAAATAGGAGAAGCAAATATAGGAGGCAATAAAATGCATTTGTCTTTTATATATAACTTGCCCTTGGTTTTTTAGCTCTTTATCCTAGAGAGTTGTTTATTATAAAGCTTTGCCAGAATATTTCTTTGTTGGATAAGAATTGCTGAGAAAACTTGAAAGAAGTTTGCTGGAAATTAAATTTAAACCAACACATTTTGCAATATATGCTGATAAACTCAAAGGGGATATACAAGTTCAATTCAAATATAACACCATTACCAAAAATTGGATCAGATACTTTTACAAGAATAACTAAAGCATGGGTTCTTAGGCTTTTATGTCTTGGACTATTGGATTAGTCTGGTGAAGCTTAAGGAATAATGACTTTAAAGAAAGAAAATAAAATACATAGAATTACAAAGGAAATAAATTATACTACAATGCAGTTATCGGAATATTTTAAAGAAAAAAAGTTCATAAAAGTGCATAGGCTTAGAAACTCTGTATATTTTTAGTAAAACCAGAAATGCAAAATATCAAAAAAGATAAAAATAGATAAATTTAATTACTTGAAATTGAAAACCTTTTGTAAGAACAAAAATCACTGCAGATAGAATAAGAAAGGGAACTTTTGATTCCTAATTGAGAGGGATTAACTTTTCATTTAATTGTTTAATATTTGTAACTTACATAGATGCATATAAGTCTATACTATGTGTTTATAAGTGTATATATATATGTGTATATGCATATATTATCTCTCTAAATGTATATGTGTACATAGAAACTTAAATGTGCTTATGAATTTCAATTAGAAAGTATCTAAGTATCTACCTAGTACAGCCTATACCTTAGCTGTTCTTTCTCAAAGAGGACCAAAATGACATCACTATATTATATAGCAACGGTTGTTAGGGGGGGGGGGGGGCAAAGCCAAGATGGTGGAGAATTCTCCCCATGTCCCTCAAATTAAGAGCAAATTCAGCCTCTGAACTGGTTTTGGAGTAACAGAACCTACAAATATTTGGAGTGTAACACATTTACAGCAGAAGATAATTTGGAAATCTCCAGAAAAGGTCTGTTTCTATCGGGCAAAGAAGGAGAAGGCTGAGC
The DNA here is from genome assembly GCA_023553655.1 of Myrmecobius fasciatus. Taxonomy (NCBI): domain Eukaryota; kingdom Metazoa; phylum Chordata; class Mammalia; order Dasyuromorphia; family Myrmecobiidae; genus Myrmecobius; species Myrmecobius fasciatus. The sequence goes on along the minus strand of JAJPUD010011088.1, from coordinate 4,612 downwards.
ACAGTCAGGTTGAGCACAGGCAGCACACAGACTCAGAGCAGTGTAGGCATTGAGAACTGAAGAATCTACAAGGAGAAATATACAGGGAGGAATCTACAGCAGTGTTGGCTACTGTGTCCTGCTTTTAGGCTAGTAGACCAGTAGATTAGTTGCAAAACATCCATTGAAAACACAAAAGGTAAATAGTGAGCACCTAAAACCCAGAATATTATGGGAGCTAACCATGCCCACCCAGCACCAGTAGTTAGTTATCACTAAACCAGCTTAGACATTGTCCCCTGAAGAGTACATTGTCCTAAAAGCAGGCCTTAATGTTCAAAAAAAATGAGCAAAAAAGCAAAAAGAACTTTGATCATATATAGTTTTTATGGAGAAAGAGAAGAACGGATTTCAAACCTTGAGTGCAATAAAAGAAAATTGTCTCCAGTTGAAGCCCCAAAGGGTGATATGAATTGGCTCTCAACTTACAAGGCTCCCTTGGAAGAATTTTTTTAAAAAAAGGATCTTAAAAGAGAGTTGGAGGAAAATGGGGAAAGAAAATGAGAACTTTGAAAGTGGGTTTGGAAAATCTAACAGAAATCTTCTGAAGAAAACTCCTTACAAAATAGATGTAGTGAAATGAAAGTATATAACTCCTTAAAAAATAGATTTGACAAAATGGAAAAAGAAAAAAAAACTCTTTAAAAAACAGAACTTGAAAAATGAAAAAAATGCAATAAACAAAACACTTCTGATAAAAGTTCAATTGACCAAATGCAAAATGAGATAGAAAAGCTAACTGAAGAAAATAATTCACTAAAAATTAGAATTGAATAAAGAGAAGTGAATGAATCAATAAGACTTCAAAACACAGTCAAACAAAACAAAAAAAATGAAAGAAAAAAATAGGAGAAAAATGTGAAATTCCTCAATGGAAAAATCACTGACATAGAAAATGAATCTGGGGAGACAATTTAAGGATTATTGGACTTCCTGAAAACTATGATGAAAAAAAAGACCCTACACATTATGTTTCAAGAAATCATCAAGGAAAACTGCCCTAGTGTCCTAGAATAGAAGCCATTAAAAGAATTCACTGAGCACCTCCTGAAAGACACCCCAAAATGAAAACCCCAAAGAATATTTTATATAAATTTCAGAACTATCAGACCAAAGAGAAAAATATTAAAAGCATCCAGAAAAAAATTCAAATACTGAGAAACCACAATAAGGATTACCCAGGACCTAGTTGATTCCACCTTAAAGTATCAAAGTGCCTGCAATCTGATATTCCAAAAAGGTGAAGGAACTTGGAAGGCAGCCAAGAATGAACAACCCTGCTAAACTGAGCATTTTCTTTCAGGGAAAAAGATGGACATTCAATGAAACAAGGGAATTTCATTTATTTATGATGAAAATACCAGAGCTAAACAAAAATTTGACTTTCAAATATAGAACTTGAGAGAAACATAGAAAGGTAAAAAGAAAAGAACTCTTGAGAATTGTATTTCTGTTGTGGTTATACAAAGAGATTGCATGTATAATTTGATTTTACTGCAATAATATTAAAAAGAAACTAGAGATGGAAAGGAGTTTGTACCAAAAAAAAGGAAAGTGGAAGTAAAATGAGGGAAATTACATCTCAGGAAGAGGCAAAGAAAACCTATTATAATTGAGGGAAACAAGGGAGAGGAATGAACATAGTGTGAATCTTGTTCTCATTAGATTTGGCTCTAAGAGAGAATATGAGACATATTTGGTTTCACAGAGAAACTTCTCTCACCTTATAGGAAAGTTGGAGGGAAAAATGAGGAAAAGCGAAAGGATATGCTAAATAGAAGGGAAAACAGAAATAGTAGGGGAAAGGTATAAGAAAGGGGGAGGGACTCTACAGGGAGAGGGCTGCAAGATGCAAATAGTGCTCATAAGTAAAATACTACAGAGGAGGGAAAGGGGAAAAAAGAAAGAGAAAAGTATAATTTGGGGTAAATAAGATGGCAGGAAATACAAAATTAGTAGTTTTAAATGTAAATGTGAACAGAGTGAACTCTCTCATAAAGCAGAAGCAAATAGCAGACTGGATTAAAAACCAGAATCCTACAATATGTTGCTAACAAGAAACACATTTAAAGCAGAGTGATACAAACAGAGTAAAGGTAAAAGTCTGGAGCAAAATCTATTATGCTTCAGGTGAACTAAATAAAAAGCAGGGGTAGTCATCCAGAACTCAGATCAAGGAAAAGCAAAAACTGATCTAATTAAAAGAGATAAGGAAGGAAACTATATTTTGCTAAAGGATGCCATAGAAAATGAAGCAATATCTGTACTATATATATATATATATATATATATACACCAAGTGCTATAATATGGAGAGTTCTAAAAAAAGAAGTTTAGGGGCAGCTAGGTGGCACAGTGAATAGTGCACCAGCCCTGAAGTCAGGAGGACCTGAGTTCAAATCTGGTCTCAGACACTTAACATTCCCCAGCTGTGTGACTCTGGGCAAGTCACTTAACCCCAATTGCCTCAGAAAAAAGCAAAAAAAAAAGTTTAAGAGCACTGCAAGAAGAAATACACAGCAAAAACTATAATAGTGGGAGATCTTAATCTTGCTCTCTCAGCGCCAGATAAATCCGACCACAAAATAAATACGAAAGAAGTTGAGGAGGTAAGTACAATACTAGAAAAGTTAGGTATAATAGATCTTTGGAGAAAATTGAATGGAGAGAGAAAGAAGTACACTTTCTTTTTGGCAGTTCATGGAACCTATACAAAAAGTGGCCATATGTTAGGACATAAAGACCTCAAAATCAAATGCAGAAAGGCAAAAATAGTAAATGCATTTTTTTTTCAGATAGCAATGAAAAACTATATAATCAATAAAAGGTCAAGGGAAAATAGATAAAAAAGTAATTGGAAATTAAATAATCTCAATTTAAAGAATGAATGGATAAACCAGCAAAGCATAGACACAATAATTTCATCTAAGAGAATGGCATTAATAAGACCACATACCAAAATTTGTGGGATGCTGCTAAAGTCATAATAAGAGGAAATTTTACATCTCTAGATATTTACTTGCATAAAACAGAGAAAGAGAAGATCAGTGAATTGGGCTTGCAACTAAAAAGGCTAGAAAAAGAACAAATTAAACCCTCCCAATCGAATGACAAAATTGAAATTCTAAAAATAAAAGGAGAAATTGATACAATTAAAAGTAAAAAAAATTGAATTAATAAATAAAACTGAGTTAGTTTTCTTTTAAAATTAACAAAATAGAAAAAACTTTTGTTAAATTGATTAGAAAAAAGGAAAGAAGAAAACCAAGTTGTTATTCTCAAAAAGAAAAAGAGAGAATTTTCCATCAATGAAGAGGAAATTAAAGCAATAAGTGGGAGTTATTTTGCCCAGTTTTATATCAATAAATTTGATAACCTAAGTGAAATGGAGAAATACCTACAACAAATATAGATTTACCAGATTAATAAAAGAGGAAATAAATTACTTAAATAGTTCCATTTTAGAAAAAGAAATAGAACAAGCTATTAATCAACTCCCTAAGAAAAAAAATCTCCAGGGTTAGATGGATTTTCATGTGAATTCTACCAAACATTTAAAGTACAATTAACTCCAATAGTATATAAACTATTTGAAAAAATAGGGGAATGAAGGTTTCTCCCAAATTCCTTTTATGACAAAGACATGGTATTGATACCTAAAACAGGTAGGATGAAAACAAAGAAAGAAAATTATAGACCAATTTCCCTAATGAATATTGATGCAAAATACTTCAACAAAATATTAGCAAAGAGATTACAGAAAGTCATCCCCAGGATAACACATCATGACTAAGTAGGATTTATACCAAGAATGCAAGGCTGGTTCAATATTTGGAAAACTATTAGGATAATTGACTATATCAATAATCGAACTTACAAAAGCCATGATTATCTCAATACATGGAGAAAAAAATTTGATAAAATCCAGCACCCATTCCTATTAAAAACACTGGGGAGTACAGGAATAAATGGACTTGTCCTTGAAATTGTCAGTAGCATCTATTTAAAGCCATCAGCAAGCATCATATATAATGCAGATAAAATGGAACCATTCCCAATAAGATCTGGGGTGAAACAAGATTGCCTACTATCACCATTACTATTCAACAATTTATTAGAAATGTTAGTTTTTAAATGACCAGCAAGATGATTTCAGAGAGGCCTGGAGAGACTTACATGAACTGATGCTGAGTGAAATGAGCAGAACCAGGAGATCATTATACACGGCAACAACAGTACTATATGACGATCAATTCTGATGGACATGGCTCTCTTCAACAATGAAATGTTTCAAACCACCTCCAATTGTTCACTCAAGAAAGCCATATACACCCAGAGAGAGGGATGCGAAATGTGGACCACAACATAACATTCTCATACTCCTTGATTGATGTTTGCTTACATTGTGTTTCCTTTATCTGATATATCGTTTGTGTAGATAAGATTTTTCTTGCACACCAATGATAAGTTTGGAAATATGTATACATATATTCGATTTGCCAATATTTTAACATAATTAACATGTAGTGGATATCCTGCCATCTAGGGGAGGGGTGGGGAGTTGGGGGGAAAA
>JAJPUD010011087.1:17220-42206 GCA_023553655.1 Myrmecobius fasciatus | reverse complement strand
TGGATAACTTATTCTTGGTTGTAATCCAAGTTCTTTTGCCTTTTGGAATATCTGATTCCAGGCCCTTTGATCCTTTAATGTGGAAGCTGACAGATCTTGTGTAATTCTAATTACAGTTCCTCGGTATTTGAACTGTTTATTTCTAGCTGCTTGCAATATCCTTTCCTTGGTGTGATAGTCCTGAAATTTGGCCAAAATATTCCTTGGGGTTTTAATTTTGGGGTCTCTTTTAGGAGGTGATTGGTGAATTCTTTCAATGACAATTTTGCTTTCTGATTCTAAAACATCAGAGCAATTCTCTTTCATGATTTCCTGGAAGATAGCATCAAGGTTCTTTTTTTCAGTGTGGCTTTCAGGGAGTCCAATAATCTTTAGCTTGTCTCTCCTGGATCTGTTTTCCGAGTCAGTTGTTTTTCATAGGAGATATTTCATATTTTCTACTATTTTTTTTTCATTTTTTGGTTTTTGTTTGATTCTTGAAGTCTTATTGAGTCATTTACTTCTATTTGTTCAATTTTAATTTTTAAAGTCTTATTTCCTTCAGTTATCTTTTTCAGCTCCTTTTGTAGCTGGCCAATTGAATTTCTTGATTCAGTGCATTCTTTTTCCATTTTGCCAATTTTATTTTTCAGTGAATTGTTGTCTTTTTCCAATTCACCATTTTTATTTTCCAGTGAATTGGTGATTTTTTCCAATTCACCAATTTTGTTTTTCAGTGAATTGTTTTCTTTTTCCAATTCAGCAATTTTGTTTTTCAGTGAATTGTTGTCTTTTTCCAATTCACTATTTTTATTTTCCAGTGAGTTGGTGACTTTTTCCAAATGACCAGTCTTTTTTTCCAGTTTTTGACATCTCTGTTTCAGAGTGTTATTTTCTTCTTGCACTGATCTCAATTTATTTCCTCATTCTTCTTCTAGCTCTCTTTTGAAATGCTTTATGCAATCTTCCAGGTAAGCCTTCTGAAAAGGAGACCAGCTTAAGTCCGCCTTTGTGGCTTCATCTGGGATTGTTTTCAGAATCTCAGGATCTGGGGATTGCTCTACTTTCTCACTGTAAAAGCTGTCGGTGGTGAGAGCTCTCTTCTGCTTCTTACTCATGATTTTGAGCTGAGTTATCAGTCACCAGCACGGAATACTGCTGCAGTTTCCATTTGCCCTGGGGTAGTTTGCTGAGTTGACTTCTGGTCTGAGGCTGGTCGGGCTAGATCTGCACAAGACCACACTTTTCTTCTCAGGGTTTCAATGGTACAAGCCAATCTCAATAAATTTATTTTTTAATTATTAATTTTTAATTTTAAAATTATATTAAATAAAATATACATTTAAAAAATTTTTCATAGTAAATGCGAAGATAGTTTTCATCATTCTCCCTTGTAAAACCTTGTTACAAATTTTCTCATTCATTTCATCCCTCTTTCTTCCCTAGAAAGCAAGCAATCCAATATGTGTTAAACATGAGTAATTCCTCTATGCATATCTCCACAATTATCATGCTGCACAAGGACATTCCGATCAAAAAGGGAAAAAATGAGAAAGAAAACAAAAAAATGAACAAATAAGAACAAGAACAAAGTGAAAATAATATGTTATGATCCACATTTAGTTCTCATAATCTCTGGATGCAGAAGGCCCTCTTCATCACAAGTCTATTATAATTGGCCTGAATTACCTCATTTTTTAAAAGAGCCATGTCCATAAGTGTTGATTATCACATAATCTTGTTGCTGTATACAATATGATCTTGGTTCTACCCACTTCACTCAGCATCAGTTCATATACGTCTCTCCAGGCCTTGCTGAAATCATCCTGCTGATAATTTGTTATTGAACAATAATCTTCCATAACATTCACATACCATAACTTACTCAGCCATTCTCCAACTGATGGGCATCCACTCAGTTTTCAGTTCCTTTCCACTATCAAAAGGGCTGCCATGAACATTTTTGTATATGTGGATACATTTCCCTCCTGTGATAAAGATGCAATAGTATCACTGCTGAATCAAAGGGTATGTACAGTTTGATAGCTCTTTCTGCATAGTTGCAGATTGCTCTCCAGAATGGATCAGTTTACAACTCTACCAAGAATGTATTACTGTCCCAATTTTTCCACATCCCCTCCAATATTTATCATTAGCATTTCCTGTCATATTAGCCGATTTGAGAGGTATATAATTGAACCTCAGAGTTGTCTTAATTTGCATCTCTCTGATTAATAGTGATTTAAAGTTATTTTTTCACATAAATAAAAATAATTTTAATTTCATTGCCTGAAAAATTTCTGGTCATATCCTTTGACCACTTATCAATTGGAGAAAGGCTTGCATTCTTCTAAATTTGAGTCAATTACCTAGATATTTTAGAAATTAGGACTTTATCAGAATAATTGGGCATAAAGATTTTCCCCAGTTTTCTGCTTCCCTTTGAATCTTCTCTGCATTGGTTTTGTCTGTACAAAACTTTTTTTTTAATATAATATAATCAAAAGTATCCATTTTGCATTTAAAAATGCACCCTTGTCTGTTGCTAGAGGGAGGTGGGAGGGAAAGGAGGAAAAAGAAAGGGATAAACTATTAGAAGGGAAAATAGAAGAATCAGGGGAAAGGGGTTAAAAAAGGGGGGATCTAAAAGGTGGTGGATTGTTTGGGAGAGGGGGTCATCAAAAGCAAAGTACTGAGAATGGGGGAAGGGAGAAAGGGGAAAGGAAAGGGGAAAACATAACTTGGGTAAATAAGATGGCAGGAAATAAAGAATTAGTTATTCTAACTGTGAATGTGAATGGGATGAACTCTCCCATAAAGCGTAAGCAGATATCAGACTGGATTAAAAACCAGAATCCCACAATATGTTGTCTACAAGAAACACATCTAAAACATAATGACACATATAGAATGAAGGTAAAAGGCTGGAGCAGAACCTATTATGCTTCAGGTGAACAAAAAAAAAGCAGGGGTAGCAATCCTTATCTCAGATCAAGTAAAAGCCAAGATAGATCTAATCAAAAGAGATAAGGATGGAAACTATATTTTATTAAAGGGTACCATAGATAATGTAGCAATATCAATACTAAATATATATGCACCAAGTGAAATAGCATCCAAATTCCTAGGGGAGAAATTAAGAGAGATGCAAGAAGAAATAGACAGCCAAACTATACTAGTGAGGGATCTCAAACTTGCTCTCTCAGAACTAGATAAATCATACCACAAAATAAACAAGAAAGAAACTAGGGAGATAAACCAATTGTTAGAAAAGCTAGGTATGACAGATCTATGGAGAAAGTTGAATGGAGACAGCAGGGAGTTTACTTTTTTCTCAGCAGTGCATAGAACCTATACAAAAATTGATCATGTGTTAGGGCATGAAAACCTTAAAATCAAATGCAGAAAGGCAGAAATAGTAAATGCATATTTTTCAGATCATGATGCAATAAAAATCACATGCAATATAAGGCCAGGAGAAAATAAACCAAAAGTTGATTGGAAATTAAATAATCTAATCCTGAAGAATGAAAGGGTGAAAAAGCAAATCATAGACACAATCAATAATTTCATCCAGGAGAATGAAAATCAGGAGACAACATACCAAAATTTGTGGGATACGGCCAAAGTGGGTATAAGGGGCAATTTTATATCTCTAGATGCTTACTTGCATAAAATAGAGAAAGAAAAGATCAACTAATTGGGCTTATTATTAAAAAACCAGTAAAAGAACAAATTAAAAACCCTTAATTAAATACCAAATTGAAAATTCTAAAAATAAAAGGAGAAATTAATAAAATTGAAAATAAGAAAACTATTGAATTAATAAATAAAACTAAGAGTTGGTTCTATGAAAAAACTAACAAAATAGATAAGCCTTTAGTTAATTTGATAAGAAAAAGGAAAGAGGAAAATCAAATTGTTAGTCTCAAGAATGATAAGGGAGAACTTTCCTCCAATGAAGAGGAAATCAGAGCAATAATTAGGAGTTACTTTGCCCAACTTTATGCCAGTAAATTTGATAATCTGAATGAAACGGAGGAATATCTAAAAAAATATAGATTGCCCAGGTTAACAGAAGAGGATATAAATTATTTAAATAGCCCCATATTAGAAAAAGAAATAGAACAAGCTATTAACCAACTCCCTAAGAAAAAATCTCCAGGGCCAGATGGATTTACATGTGAATTCTACCAAACATTCAAAGAACAATTTATTCCAATACTACACAATTTATTTGAGAAAATAGGGACAGAAGGTATACTGCCAAATTCCTTCTATGAGACAGATATGGTGCTGATAGCTAAACCAGTTAGGGTGAAAACAAACAAAGAAAACTATAGACCAATTTCCCTAATGAATATTGATGCAAAAATTTTAAATAAGATATTAGCAATGAGATTACAAAAGTCATCCCCAGGATAGTACATTATGACCAAGTAGGGTCATAAACCAGGAATGCAGGGCTGGTTCAATATTAGGAAAACTATCAGCATAATTAATTATATTAATAACCAAACTAACAAAAACCATATGATTATCTCAATATATGCAGAAAAAGCATTTGATAAAATTCAACACCCTTTCCTATTAAAAACACTCGAGAGTATAGGAATAAATGGGCTTTTCCTTAAAATGATCAGTAGCATCTATTTAAAACCATCAGCAAGCATCATATGTAATGGAGACAAACTAAAACCATTCCCAATAAGATCAAGAGTGAAAAAGGCTGCCCACTCTCACCATTACTATTTAATATTGTATTAGAAATATTAGCTTTACCAATAAGAGAAGAAAAAGAGATAAAAGGAATCAGAGTAGGCAGTGAAGAAAATAAATTACCACTCTTTGCAGATGACATGATGGTATACTTAGAGAACCCAAGAGACCCAACTAAAAAACTACTAGAAACAATTCACAACTTTAGGAAAGTTGCAGGATTCAAAAATAATCCACATAAATCATCAGCATTTTTTATATATTACCAACAAAGTTCAGCAGCAAGAGATACAAAAAGAAATTCCATTCCAAATAACGGATGATAGGATAAAATATTTGGGAATCTATCTGCCAAGGAAAAGTCAGGAACTATATGAACTAAACTACAAAACACTTTCCACATAAATAAAATCAGACCTAATCAATTGGAAAAACATTAAGTGCTCATGGGTAGGCAGAGAGAACATAATAAAAATGACAATACTACCCAAACTAATCTTCTTATTTAGTGACATACCAATCAAACTCCCAAGAAATTATTTTACAGATCTAGAAAAAAATAGTAGCAAAGTTCATTTGGAAGAACAAAAGGTCAAGGATTTCAAGGGGATTAATGAAATAAAAGGCAGATGAAGGTGGCCTTGCTGTACCAGATCTAAAACTATATTATAAAGCAGCAGTCATCAAAACCATTTGGTACTAGCTAAGAAATAGAGCAATTGATCAGTGGCACAGGATAGGTTACCAGGACAATCTTGGCAATGACCTTAACAATTTAGTGTTTGATAAACCCAAAGACCCCAGCTTTTGGGATAAGTACTCAATATTTGGCAAAAAGTGCTGGGAAAATTGGAAGCTAGTGTGGAAGAAATTAGGGCTTGACCCATACCTAACACCACATACCAAGATAAGATCTAAATGGGTTCAAGATCTAGATATAAAGAGTGATTTTTGTAAGCAAGTTAGAGGAACGTAATATAGTTTAACTCTCAGACCTGTGGAGATGGAATAAATTTATTTCCATAGCAGATCTGGAACTCCTAATTGAACACCAGATGGATAATTTTGATTATATTAAGTTAAAAAGTTTCTGGACAAATAAAACTAATGCAGACAAAATTAGGAGGGAAGCATCAAACTGGGAAATCATCTTTACATTTAATGGTTCTGATAAAGGCCTCATTTCTAAAATATATGGAGAATTGACTCATATATATAAGAATTCAAGCCACTCTTCAATAGATAAGTGGTCAAGGGATATGAACAGACAATTTTCAGATGATGAAATTAAAACCATCTCTAGTCATATGAAAAGTTGCTACAAATCACTATTGATCAGAGAAATGCAAATTAGGACAACTCTGAGGTACCACGACACACCTGTCAGATTGGCTAAAATGACAGGAAAAAATAACGATGAATGTTGGAGGTGATGTGGGAAAACTGGGACACATACATTGTTGGTGGAACTGTGAATGGATCCCGCCATTCTGGAGAGCAATTTGGAGCTACGCTGAAAAGTTATCAAATTGTGCATACCCTTTGACCCAGCAGTGTTTCTATTGGGCCTATATCCCAAAGAGATATTAGAGGAGGGAAAGGGACCCACATGTGCAAGAATGTTTGTGGCAGCCCTTTTTGTAGTGGCTAGAAACTGGAAACTGAAGGGATACCCATCAATTGAAGAGTGGCTGAATAAATTATGGTATATGAATGTTATGGAATATTATTGCTCTATAAGAAACGACCAGCAGGACGATTTCAGAGAGACCTGGAGAGACTTGCATGAACTGATGCTGAGTGAAATGAGCAGAACCAGGAGATCATTATACACAGCAACAATAATATTACATGATGATCAATTCTGAGGTCCATGGCTCTCTGCAACAAAGAATTGTCTCAAACCAGTTCCAATTGTTCACTGAATAAAACCATATATACCCAGAGAGAGGGATATGAAATATGGACCACAACGTAACATTTTCATGATCTCTATTGATGTTTGCTTGCATTGTGTTGCCTTCCTCTGATTTTCTTTTTTTTTTTTTCTTGTAGATAGGATTTTTCTTACACAACTTGTCAACTCTTATTACATTATTAACATGTGGTGGACTTCCTGCTATCTAGGGGAGGGGAGGGGACTTGGGGTTAAAGTTGTAATGGAGAGCTTTGTAAAGATCAATGCTGGGGAACTACCCATACATATGTTATACAAATAAAAAGCTTTAATAAAAAAAATTAAAAAAATAAAAAAAAAATAATGCACTCTAGTTCTTCTTTGGCCACATATTCCATCCTTCTCCAAAGATCTGAGATGTAGACTAACATTTGCATTTCTAATTTGCTTATAGTATTACTTTTTTTAAATCATGAGCCCATTTCGATTTTGTCTTGGAATACAAATTAGGTGGTAGAAGGTTAATGCCAATCTCTGCCACACAACTTTCTAAATTTCCCAGCAATTTTTGTTAATTACCGAGTTCTTGTCCCAGAAGCTAGAGTCTTAGGTTTATCAACCAACAGATTACTACAGTTACCTCATAAAATTTAGATAGAAAATGGCATTTGCATCCAGGAAAAAAAATGTGATTGAATGTAAATCAACACATTATATTTACATCACTTTTCTGTTTTTTTTTTTTCCTTCTCTATTGGTTTTCAGGTTTTGTACTGAGTTTTCTCTCCAAACCTGATTCATAAAGAAATTTTATTTAAAAAAAAAGGTAATATACATTTATAACCAGAAAAAAAACAACAATCTAACAAATTTTAAAAATAAATGATACCGGGAATAGTTTACATGAACTGATGCTGAATAAAACAGTCATAAACAGGAATACATTGTGCATTGTAACAGCAAGAATTTTATGATGACTAACTATGACATACTTGATTCTTTTCAGTGGTGCAGTGATCCAAGGCAATTCCAATACACTTTGGTTGGAAAACACCATCTGCATCCAGAAAAAGAACTATGGAGAATGGATGTAAATCAACATGCGCTAGATTCACTTCTTTTCTTTTCTTTTTCTTCTGTTTTTTTTTTCTCATGTGGTTTTTTCATCTTTTGTTCTGATTTTCCCTCCCAACATGATTCAGAAGGGAATATGCTAAAAAGTGAAAAAAATACTGAATTGTACTATGCCACAATGACGTTCTTAATAAGCATTACTTCTATAGTTCACACATGAACACTGACAATAAAAGAACTACTCCATGCTCAACCATTCTCCTGGCTATTTGCAACAGTATTTCACATATATTGAAGGAAAACAGTTTATACCATGATGTTTCATGTTACTCCTATACTACTCACAGACCTTCAATACACCATAAATATTCATTGCCTGATTTTCAGGAAAGTATTTTCATTATCATTTGACAGTTGTTAATTTAATCTGGAAGTTAAAATATTAAACTGTTCCCATTAACATAGAAGTTAGAACGTTATCAAATAACCTGCTATTTCTCCTCCAGAATAGACAGTTCAAGAAAAACTGAAAATGTTGTGTCTTTTCCAATAGCATATGTCAAGGAATAAAATAGTAAATAAAATCTTTATCATGGATCAAAATTCTATTTCAGCACATTTCAAATGAAAAAGGCCCTTGTTAGATTGTTCTTAAAATGGCATTAATTTTAATAAAATCTGTAATTTTAAATACAATTTTGTTGTTCCTTATACTAAAGTTTAAATTATTTTAGAATGTACTTTTTGTATTTATTATACAAATAAACAAGGAATGGATTATTGATGCTATATAATTCATATCTTCCTGTTTTTGAAACTTCATATATAATAATTCTAACTTCCTCAAAAATAAAATAACTTATATTAAATATAAAATACATTAAAATTAAATTTAAGAAATAAAGCTAAGTACACCATATATTCCAATAGTTGAAGCAAATTTATGTTAAAATAACAAACATATTTTTGTACACACATACACAAATCAAAAATCAAAATATTCCAATCTTTGTACCAATGTGACATGACACAACAGAAGAAAACTTTGTTTGCAGTATGATGAGCATATATACTATGATGATAACAAAAAACCTACCTTTTATTTAGACAAAAAAATTTTAAATTTAGGTATCATCATTAGTCATAACAATTATTAAATCAATTTTTAAAAAAAATGAAAAATAGTAGCTTATTTTGTGAATTATTTAGATCTATAGAAAGTACTTAGTTTTTTAAAAGTGATCTGTATAAGGATAATAATAATAGCTGTTTGAAAAACAGCAATTGAAAGAAGCAAATAAAGGGAATTAAAAGCTGTTAAATGCTAAGAATCTAGAATGTGATACCAATATCCATATTTAAAGATTTAAAAATTAATGTTTTAAGGAGAAAATAGGTTTTTACTATTAATAACAAAATTAAATACTTTGTTTCTTTTGATCTTTTTGTCTATTGTTACATAGAGTTCTTATGTTAAGCATTAGTATATTAGGATATGCTAGTATATATATACACACACATATATATATATGTATGTATATATATATATGTATATATATAACTTAGCTATACACACATATGAGTATATGTGTCAGTGTGTATAATTTAGGAATCAACTTTTTTTAACTGATAGCTGATAACCTTATTAAAATAGTTTGGAGACTATTGATCCAGAGTACTGAGATTTTAAGTGACTTGTACATGGTCACAGAGCCAGAACATCTCATGGCTAACATGCTGTAAACATCTATATTGAGCTGAAACCTACCTCTTTGCAAATTATTCCTACACTTGTAGTACTCCTGCACTAAGAAAAAAAAGAATGAGAAAAATATCCCTGTAAACCCATTTTTACTATTTCTAAGGTTTAAAATACAGTGATTTAGATATCTAACCTAGTTGATACATAAGTCCAAATACTATTGGATTGGATTTACAAAAACCTGAACTGAAGACTCCCTCAGATATTTACTAACTATGTGATAGCTGGACAAGTCAATTAACCACTTACATCTTCAATTTCCTAAAGTTAAATATGAGGATAATATCTCCCTTTATCCCAGAGTCATTGTGAGGATTAAATGAGATAGTAAATGTAAAGGGTTTTGCAGAGAACAAGGTTATAAAATCTAATATGTTCACTCAACTACAAATGCAATTATTTTAACCATCTCTCTAATACATCAAAGAACATTAAATACAAAGGTATAATAGCAAAATAGCAATTTGCCCCTGAACCAGTTCTCTTTGGACCACATTGAAAAAAATGAGACATTTATAATAATTAATGATTGTAATAAAAGTAGTAGCAATGCATCGGAATTATATTGTTATATATTGTTGTTCAATCCTGTCCAAATCTCAGTGATCCTGTTTGGGGTCTTCTTGCCAAAAGTACTGGAGTGGTTTGCAATTTTCTTCTCCAGCTCATTTACCAGAAGAGGGAACTTAGGCAAATAGGGTTTAGTGACTTTGCTAAGGTCACATAGAATGTAAGTGTCTAAGATTATAACAGGCTTATAGAAAAATGTTGAAGTGTGTCAGAAAATTCCAAGCTCTTCAGATTTCTCTCACAAACAGGATAAAATTCTGACTTCTGTTGAACATATAAAGGTTAAAAACAAGTAAGTGTTTGGGCAGAACTTTGCTCTTCCTGGATCAATCAGAAAAGATCAGAAGATACCTGGATGGAGGTTTGGGTTCAAAGAAGTGTAAATATTTCCAGGCTAATTCCTCTGAGAAAGCACACAGTTGTCCCTAAGACTAGATGGAGTCTCAGGTACAACCACAAGAACAATCACAGTCTGGACAATGTGGAGAGTCAGTGTTTGATTCAGGGGAAATTGAGGGAACCTTTGCTGGCCAGGAATGCTAGGTTCAGCTGTGCTGTGAAGACACCCCAAGTGATAATGAACCAGTACATGCCCTATGATTTCAGAATCAGTGGGGAAGGGACACTGCTGGCTGTGGGTACTTAAAGCAAGTAAAATTCTTAATTTTTGGTTCCAGGTCAGAAGGAAGAGAAGAAGGGAGACTCGAGGCCATAGACAGCATCACCTTATGCAAGGAGAAGGGATTATATTTAAAAGTTTATTTTTTAAAAAATGAGTAAGCAAAGGAGAAAGGACTCAAACATAGAAAGTTACTGTGAGAAGAGGGAACATCAAGTTTCATTTTGAGAGAATACTTAAATAAAATCTTCTTTTACTGCAAAAAGCAATGTCAAAAAAGATTTTAAAGATCAAATGAGAGAGATTAGGAAAAACAAAGACTACAAGAAAAACAAGGAATATGTAAAGAAAATCAACCAACTACAAAAAAAGATCCAGAAGTTTAAGGGGAAAGTGGCTCATTGAAAACTAGAATTGAGCAAGGGAAAAGCAGCAAATTGTGAGATAAAAAAATAATTAAAAATAATATGAAGAATGAGAAAAAACTAGGAAAAAATGTGAGACATCTCAAAAGAAAAAAGAATAGCCATGGAGAACAGATCGAGAAAATAAAAATAAAAAGATAATTGCATTACATAAAAGCTATTACCTGTCCCCCCAAATATACTAATATAAGAAATAATTAAATAGTCCTGATATATTATAAAAAGAAGGGAAAGTAGAAATAGAAAAATAAATTCACCCATCAACACCTGAAAGAGGAAATTCTATAGGAACATGATAGCTAAATTCTGTTACCCCAAGATCAAGGAAAAATATTATGAGCAGCAACAATAACAAAAAACAACAAAACAATTAAAATAAGACAGAACAATGATTAGAATCTCACAAGACAGAAATAAAGACCACAGGGTCTTGGAAGACTATATATCAAAGAGCCAAAGACCTAGGGTTGAAACTGAAAAATCATTCCCAGAAAAATTAAACATATTCATAAAAAATAAAGAAAAAAGGATGAAATGTCAGACTTTTAGGATTTTGTTGCAAAAAGAATTGAACTTAATAGAACATTTGACATATGAGATCTAAGAGAAATATCAAATAAACATCAAAGATTAATTTCAAATGATTCAATAAGGACAGACTGTTCATGCTGTATATATGAAAATGTAAACCATATGTCTAAGATTGTTTTTAGTAAGTAGGGGGTTCAAACGATTGGGGCAGATCTGAGTATTATGTGATTCTAAAAAGCAAAAGGGAAGAAAAAAAACATATTATACAGATGAGGTGCCAAAGCAAGAACTGACATAGACAATTGGATGGAGGAAAAGAACTGGTAGTTCTGGAATACCACTCACAACTGGGAATAGGTTAAAGAGGAAACAATACATAAATTCATACATATATATATATATATAGATGTATATATATATAATTTATAAAAGCATTCAAGTTTTATTAAGAAATAAGGGCAGAAGAGAAAAAGATAAGATGGGGTATAGAAGGAAGTGTAAATTAATGACAATGGGATAAAGTGGATAGATAAATTGGAATGGAATAAAGAGAAAGAGAAATGGTGGGAGAAAAGGCCAGGGTAAGATAATGGGGGAGGGTCAAAGGGGAGTGGAGGAGGTTAAATAATAAATAGCAAGACAAGGTGGCAGGTGGAAGAAAAGTAGAGTAGTCATCAGGCTTAGGAAACATGAGATAAACAGAACCAATAATAATGATCAGGAGTAGAATTTATTAGAAAAAAAGTAGGAGTTAGTAAATCATTGATCTCAGACAAAAGTTAAAATTAAAATAGATTAAATCAAAACAGAAAAATATGGAAATTCCATATTCCAGTCATATTTTAGAAACAGAAAACAAAGAAAAAAAAGGCAGTAATAAAACTTTGAAAATCTTATGAAGAAGGATCCCGTTCAATAAGCACTTAAAAAAGTATGAAAGTTAATGTACATAAAAAGCAAAATTTGATGAAAAGCAACACTGGTTTATAGAAAGCTTGGTAAGAGATCCAATTAAAATATTATTTTCAGAACATTTAAAGATGAAGAAATATAAAGAAGAAAATTAAAGCAAAATATGTGTATGTGTGTTTGTGTATGCAAGAGATAGAGGCACAGACAGACAGAGAAACAGAGACAGAGACAGAGATAGAGAAAAAGGAGGAATTTACAAAGATAGCTCTTACAAATTCCTTTCTGTTAATTGCAGAACAGTTTTTGGTTGGTGAGTTGCTGCCCTTCATACTTTCAAAGAGGATCAAAAATGGCATCCCCTATGGAAGAGGCGAATTACCGTGTGTCCAACTGTGGTTGATCAATATGAGCTCAGAATGCTTTGCCCCAGTTTGGACACAAATAGTTCCTATGAACATTCAGAGTAACTTCTTTAATTTTGCACATATCATAAATCACTTCTGAATTTTTGTTTGATTATTTTTAATAAAATATTTTTGTTTTTAAAACGTATGTATGGATAATTCTTCAACATTAACCCTTGCAAAACCTTGTGTACCAATTTCTTCTTCTTCCCTCACCCTCTTCCCCAGATGACATGTAGTCTAATAGATGTTAAATATGGTAGAAATATATGTTAAATCCAATATTATTACTATTTACACATTTATACAATCATCTTTTTGCACAAGAAAAATCAAAACATATTGGAAAAAATGAGAAAGAAAATAAAATGCAAGTAAATAACAACAAACAATGAAAATGCTATGCTGTGAACCACACTCAATTCCCACAGGCCTCTCTCTGGGTGTATATGGTTTTCTTCATCACGAGACTATTGGAAATGTTCTGAATCATCTCAATGTTGAAGAGAGCCACATCCATCATAATTAATCTTATAATCTTGTTGTTGCTGTGCATAATGATCTCATTTCACTTAGCATCAGTTCATGTAGATCTCTCCAGACCTCTCTGAAATCATCCTGCTGGTTGTTTCTTACAGAAAAATAATATTCCATAACATTCATATACCATAATTTATTCAGCCATTCAATGGGCATCCACTCAGCTTCCAGTTTCTTGACACTACAAAAAGGGCTGCCACAAATAGTTTTGCACATGTGGTTCCCTTTCCTTCCTTTAAGATGTCTTCAGGGTATAAGCCCAGTAGAAACGCTGTGGGTCAAAGGGTATGCAGAGTTTGATACATTTTTGGGCATAGTTCCAGATTGCTCTCCAGATGGTTTGATCAGTTCACAACTCCACTAACAATGTATTAAAGTCCCAGTTTTCCCACATCCCCTCCAGCATTCTTCATTATTTTTTCCTGTCATCTTAGTCAATTTTAGACTTGTGTAGTAGTATCTCAGATTTGTTTTAATTGGGATTTCTCTGATAAAAATGATTTAGAGCCCTTTTTCATATGACTAGAAATGGATTCAATTTTTTCATCTGAAAATTGTCAGTTCATATCCTTTGACCATTTATCAATTGGAGAATGACTTGAATTCTTATAAATTTGAGTCAATCTCTATATATTTTAGAAATGAGGCCTTTATAGATACTTTGAATGTAAAATGTTTTCCCAGTTTATTGCTTCCCTTCTAATCTTGTCTGCATTAGTTTTTTGTTTTTTTTTTCATAAAAAACTTTTTAACTTCATATAATCAAAATTATCTATTTTGTGATCAATAACGATTTTCAGTTCTTTTTTGGTCACAAATTCCTTCCTCCTACACAGATCTTAGAGTAAACTCTCCTATGTGCTTCTAATTTGCTTATAATATCACTATGTCTATATAATGAACCTATTTCAACCTTATTTTGGTATATACGTGTGGGTCAATGCTTAGTTTCTTCCAGACAAGTTTCCAATTTTCAAAACAGTATTGGTGAAGTAGTGAGTTCTTATCCCAATTGTTGGGGACTTTAGGTTTGTCAAACACTAGGTTACTCTAATCGTTAACTATTTTATCTTATGAACCTAACCTATTCCACTTATCAACTACTCTATTTCTTAGCCAGTACCAAATGGTTTTGATGACTGCTGCTTTATAAGATAGTTTTAGATCTGGCATATCTAGGCCACCTTCATTTTTTTTCATTAATTCTCTTGAAATTCTTGATCTTTGGTCCTTCCAGATGAACTTTGTTTTTATTTTTTTGAGATCTGTAAATTAATTTCTTTGGAGTTTTATTGCTACAGCACTAAATAAGTAGATTAATTCAGGAAGTATTGTCATTTTTATTATATTCACTGGGCCTACCCAAGAGCACTTGATATTTTTCCAATTGTTTATATCTGAATTTATTTGTTTAGAAAGTTTTCTGTAGTTGTGGTTCATATAGTTCATGACTTTGCCTTGACAAGTAGACTCCCAAATATTTTATATTATCAACAATTATTTTAAATGGAATTTCTCTTTGTATCTCTTGCTGCTGGACTTTGTTGGTAATATATAAAAATGCTGATGATTTCTATAGATTTATTGTGTATCCTGTAACTTTATTAAAGTTGAGGATTGTTTCTGGTAATGATTTAGTTGATTCTCTAGGGTTCTATAAGTATACCACCATGTAGTCTGCAAAGAATGATAATTTGGATTCCTTATTACCTATTCTAATTCCTTTAATTTCTTTTTTCTTTTCTTATTGCCAAAGCTATCCTTTCTAAAAGTGATGAATAGAAATGGTGATATTGGGTAACCTTTCCCACCCCGATCTTATTGCAAATGGTTCTAGTTTACTCCCATTAAATTCTTAATGATGGTTTTAAATAGATGCTACTGATCATTTTAAGGGGAATTCCATTTATTCCTATACTCTCTGGTGTTTTTAATAGAAATGGATGTTGGATTTTATCAAATGTTTTTTTGTGTCTGTTGAGATAATCACTTGGTTTTTGTTAGTATAGTTATTGATAATCAATTATGCTAATAGTTTTCCTTAAGAGATTCCTTGAGAGTGTCCTTGCATAACTTTTTCTAACCACCTTGTGAGAAGGTGAACCTGAAAATCGTTATTGATCACAAAATAGATCATTTTGATTATATGAAGTTAAACAGGTTTTGTTCAAAAATTATTTTTTGAAAGTACACATTTGGCCATTCTATATTGAGGCCAGCTCAAGGGAGTTTGTGATCTCTGCAGGAAAATTTGAATGTTTGACAGTTAAGTTTGAGAAAGGACCTGAGTCTCTGATATCTTATCCTGCCAGATGATCTTCAGAATCTTCCTAAGAAAATTCAAAGGGAGGCAATTCAGTTTCCTGACAGGGTTTCACAGGCATACAACAATGAGGGCAGTACAACAGCTCTGTAGACCTTCAATAGAGTAACTACATTTGGACTCTGACATCACATTTATCAATGAAGTCAGCCAAGAATAATTTATTAAGCAACTTCCATGTGCCAGGCACCATGCTTACCCCTGGAGATCCTCTGTACCCAGGGAGCTAATAATCCAAAGGGGTAGACAATATACAAAAACTCTGCATGAACAAGATATATGTATATAGAATAAATTGGTGATAATTCAAAGAAAAGGGCCTATGATTAAGGATTTCTAATAAAGGTTTCTTATAGAAGGAGGCTCTTTACTTGTAATTTGTTTGAAAGAAGCCAAATAAGCCAGGAGGTAATAATTAAGATGGAGAGAATATAAGGAATAAGAGATAGTCAGTGAAAAGTACTCTAATTTAAGATATGAGATATAATGTTAGGAAAACCACAGAGTTGTATTACTAGATCTCAAAATATTTGGAGGGGGATGCCTTAAGTTTCTCAGTTATAAAATTAGATAGAGAAGGAAATGGAAAACCACTCTTTTTTTTGTTGCCAAGTAACTCACAAATGGGCTCATAAAAAGATGGACACAACTGAAACAACTGAAAATATATATATATACATATATATATATATATGTATATATATATATATTTATAAATTCTAGAAATACAGTATTGTGGTTTAAGCTAAGTCTATAGTCAATTAAGCAACAAGCATTTATTAACCACTTTTTATGCTAAGCACTTTGCTAGTCACTGGGGATATAAAGACTATTTAAATACTATTGAGTATACAACATGTATAGACATAAATAAATATGCAATCTATGCACAATAAATGCAAATAAAGAGAAAGAAAAGGGTGTATACAGAATGAACCAAGATTATGTCACTGGATCTGAGATTTGGGAAAAAAGATAAAGGTTCCAAGAGGCAGAGATAAAGAAGGATGTATGTTCAAATTATGGGGAATAAAGTGGAGATTATGATTTAGGCAGACAAAATAGACGAATATGATTAGAATTTAACATGAAGGAAAAGAATTGATTTTTATTAAAATTGGAAGATAGATTGATATCTGTGAAGGGCAGTTTATGTAAAATGGAGTATTTCATATTTTATTTTAGAAATAATGAAGAACAATTTGGGGTTTTTTAGTATAGAAACAATAAAAATCTGGCCAGTACTATAGGAATAATATGTCTCTGGCCACTATTTAAGGGATGGATTAGGGAGGAGAGAGGACAAAGAAGAACTGTCCTGGAAGTAATAATTTTACTTGTCGAGATTTTTTTTTCTTTAAGGTAATTGGGATGGTGACTTACCTAAGGTCACAATTTCAGTATGTATCAAGTGTTTAAATCCTGTTTGGATTCTGCTCATATCTTTTGACCATTTCAGAGAATGGCTTGAATTCTTATAAATTAGAGTCAATCAAGTATCAAGTGTTTAAATCCTGGTTTGAATTCAGGGCCTGCATTTTACCAATTGTGTCACTAGTTGTCTCTCATTGGTTCCGAAGCTATCTACAAGAGAGGGTATTTAATGTTTAGAAAAACCATGGCCAGTGTTATAAACAAAAACAGACAACCAAGAGAGCATCAATAAATACTCACTTCTTTGTGTATTTCCCCTTCTCTAAATCTGCACATAAATAAAGATCACATTTAATTAAGGTTTGAGTAGATAATAGGTATACTGTCACAATTTTTTTTTCTTTTTTTAAAAAAATATTTTCTATGCAATTGATTTGTGGATCATGTTGGGAGGGAAAAATCAGATCAAAAGGGAAAAACTATGGGAGAGGAAAAAAACAGAAAAAAGAAGTGCATATAACATATATTGATTTCCATTCAAATGCCATAGTTATCTTTCTGGTTCAGATGATATTTTCTATCCAGAGTTTTTTTGCGATCGCCTTGGATTACTGAACTACGAGAAAACTAAGTTTCAGAGTTGATCATCATGCATTATTGGAGTTATTGTGTAGAATGTATTTTCTGGTTGTGCTTCTTTCACTCAGCATCAGTTTGTATAAATATTTCCAGGCCCTTCCATAATCAGCTTGTTCATCATTTCTTAAAGAACAATAATATTCCATAACTTTCATATACCACAACTTATTCAGCCATTCCCCAATTGATGGGCATTCACCCATTTTCCAATTCTTTGCTACCACAAAAAGAGCTGCTGCAAACATTTTTGCACATGTAGGTCTTTTTCTCTCCTTTATAATTTCCTTGTAGTGATACTCCTGGGTCAAAAGGAATGTGCAGTATGATAGCTAATTGTTCTGCAGAATGATTGGATCACTTCACAATGCCAACAAATTGATCCAGTTTTTCCATATTCCCTCCACCACTTTTTATTACCTTTTTCTGTCATCTTAGCCAATTTGAGAGATGTGAGCTGGTACTTCAGAGTTGTTTCAATTTTTATTTCTCTAACCAATAGTTATTTAAAGCATTCTTTCAGAACTATAGATGGTTTTAATTTCATCATCTTAACACTGTTCACATCCTTTGATCATTTTTGATTTGGGGAATGACTTGTATTATTATAAATTTGACATATTTTATATATTTATATATTTTAGTTCTTAAATATATTTTATAAATAAGACCTTTATCAGAAAAAAACTGGTTGTAAAGATTTTTTTTTACCTGTTTTGTATTACTCTTTGAATCTTATTTCTATTGGTTTTGTTTGTGCAAAACCTTTTAAATTTATTGTAATCAAAGTTGTCCATTTTGCCTTTCCTAATGTTCTCTAGTACTTCTTTGGTCATAAATTCCACCCTGTTCCATAAATCTGATAGGTAAATTATCCCTTGCTTTCCTAATTTGTTTATGGTATCATCATTTGTGATCAAATCATGAATCCATTTTCACCTTACTTTGGTATGGGGTGTGATATGCCCAGGTCTCTAGGTCTATACCAAGTTTCTGATATATTATTTTTCAGTTTTCTGAAATAGTGATTTCTTATTCCTGAAATAAGAGTTTGGAGGTTTATCAAGCACTAGATTATTGTGACATGTATATCTAACCTATTCCAATGATCGACCACCCTAATTCTTTGCCAGTACCAAATAGTTTTGATGACTGCTGCTTTATAATTTAGTTTTAGATTTGGTATTGCACAGATCTAAAACTATATTATAAAATAGAAATCATCAAAACCATTTGGTACTAGCTAAGAAACAGAGTAGTTGATCAGTGGAATAGGTTAAGTTCACAGGACAAAAAAAAGGCAATAATTATAGTAATCTAGTGTTTGACAAACCCAAAGACCCCAGTTTTGGGGATGAGAACTCAATATTTGACAAAAACTGCTAGGGAATTTGGAATCTAGTATGGAAGAAATTAGGCATTGACCCACACCTAACACCATATACCAAGATAAAGTCAAAATGGATTCATGATCTAGACATAAAGAATGATACTGTAAACAAATTAGAAGAATGTAGGATAGTTTACCTCTCAGATCTGTGGAGGAGGAAGTAATTTGTGACCAAAGAAGAACTAGAGATCATTCGTCATCACAAAATAGATAATTTCAACTATATCAAGTTAAAAAGTTTTTGTACAAATAAAATGAATGCAGACAAGATTAGAAGGGAAGCAATGAACTGGGAAAACATTTTTACATTAAGGTTCTGACAAAGACTTCATTTCTTAAATATATAGAGAATTTACTCAAATGTATAAGAATTCAAGCCATTCTGCAATTGATAAATGGTCAAAGAATATGAGCAGACAATTTTCAGATGAATAAATTGAAACTATTTCTAGTCATATGAAAAGGTTCTCCAAATCACTATTGATCAGAGAAATGCAAATTAAGCAACTCTGAGATACCACTACACAACTCTTAAATTGGCTAAGATGACAGCAAAAGTAAATGATGATTGTTGGAGAGGATGTGGGAAAATTGGTACTGTGATACATTGTTGGTGGAACTGTGAAAAGATCCAACCATTCTGGAGAACAATTTGGAACTATGCTCAAAAGAATTATCAAACTGTGCATATCCTTTGACCCAGCAGTGTTTCTATTGGGCTTATATCCCAAAGAGATCTTAAAGGAAGGAAAGGGTGCCACATGTGCGAAAATGTTTGTGGCAGCCCTTTTTGTAGTGGCAAGGAACTGGAAAGTGAATGGATGCTAGTCAGTTGGACAATGGCTGAATAAATTATAGTATATGAATGCCATGGGATATTATAGTTTTGTAAGAAATGACCAGCAGGATGATTTCAGAGAGGCCTGGAGAGGCTTGCACGAACTGATGCTAAATGAAACGAGCAGAACCAGGAGATCATTATACACAGTAACAAGACTATATGATGATCAATTTTGATGGACATGGCTCTCTTCAACAATGAGATGATTTAAACCAGTTCCTATTGTTCAGCCATGAAGATAGTCATCTGCATACAGGAAGAGGCCTGTGGCAACTGAGTATGGATCACAACATATCATTTTAACCCTTTTTGTGAATATTTGCTTGCATTTTGTTTTCTTTCTTAGGTTGTTGCTTTTTTTTCTCTTTCTTGATCCGATTTTTCTTGTGCAGCAAGATTACTGTATAGATATGTATACATATATTGGATTTATCATATATTTTAACAAATTTAACACGTATTACACTACTTGCCATCTAAGGGAGGGGGTGGGGGGAAGGATGGAAAAGTTTGGAAAAGAAAATTTTGCAAAGGTCAATGTAGAAAAATTACTCATATGTTCTGTAAATATAAAGCTTTAATAAAAGTTAAAAAATAGATTTGGTACTGGTAAGCCACCAATCTTTCTACTTTTTTCATTAATTCCCTTAATATTCTTGACCTTTCATTTTTCCAGATAAATTTTGTTATTATTTTTCTAGTAGTATAAAATAATTTTTGGCAGTTTGATTGGTGTGGCACTGAATAAGGAGACAAATATAGGTAGAATTGTCATTTTTGTTATATTAGCTTGGCTTATCTATGAGCAAAAGATTTTTTTCCGATTGTTCATAAGTGACTTTATATGTGTAACAAGTGTTTTGAAATTATGTTCCTATAGTTCTTGTGTTTGTTTTGACAGATAGTTTTTTATTTTATTTTATCTAAAGTTATTTTAAATGGAATTTCTCTTTCTATCTCTTGCATATGGACTTTGAGAGTAAATATATAGAAATGCTAATGATTTTTGTATGTTTATTTTATATCCTGCAACTTTGCTAAAGCTGTTGTTTCCAGTAAAGTTTTGGAAGATTTTCTGGGATTTTTTTTTTTTTATATCTCCTCTTTCCATTTCATTATTTCTACTTTGGAAGGGATTTTCTTCAGTGGATTTTTTTTTATTTTTTTTTTTTGCATTTGGCCAATTGTATTTTTTAAGGAATTATTTTCTTCAGTTAATTTTTCCTTCCTTTTCTATGTTGTCAACTATCTCTTGCATACTTCTCAAACTTTTTTTTTTCTCTACTACATTTCTTATGTTCCTTTTAACGTCTTTTATGAACAATTCCAAGAAGCCTCTTTGGGCTTGAGAGCAATTCGTATTTCTCTGAAATTTCCTCTGGGGATAATGTGGTCTTGATATTAGTGGGTGTTTTGGTCTTCCTCAGCATAGTAGCTTCCTATGATCAATTTTCTTTTCTGCTTCTTATTAATTTTCTTTCTTTTTCCTTTGGTAATTCTTTTTTTTTCTTTCACTTTTACAGTCAAGATCTATTCCTGGAGGAAAGGGGTTGTTGTCCCAAGCTTCCTGTGCAGTTCTGAGCCTTGGCTTTGAGCCAAGGGACCCTTTGTGTTTGCAGGGGATAGCTTTGCCTGGGTTTTCACAGTTTGTCTTCCGATTTGGACTGGAGCTTGTCCCACTGATCTGCTTTTCTACTGCACCAGGACTGAGGGTCTCAGTTGCTTAATTGCTGTGATTGAGACCCTCTCACTAGCTTTCCTGAAATCTGTCTGTGTTGGGCTGAACACTCTTTTCACCCCTGTGAGACTGATCGTTCTTGAATTTTCTTCCACTCTACCTTGAACTGGAGAGTGATTTCATTCTGTCACACTCTGTTCAAAGGCTTGATTTCACATAGTTTAGGAAACTAAGAGAGCTCAAGCAGCTCCTGGATTTACTCTACAATATTGGCTCCACTCCCAGAAACCTCCATAAATTCTTTTCTACAGAAGAGTGTATCTTTGCAATAAAAAAAAACGATAGAAAGGTATAAA
Organism: Myrmecobius fasciatus; assembly: GCA_023553655.1. Lineage (NCBI taxonomy): Eukaryota > Metazoa > Chordata > Mammalia > Dasyuromorphia > Myrmecobiidae > Myrmecobius > Myrmecobius fasciatus. The sequence continues at coordinate 20,176 of JAJPUD010011087.1, read as the reverse complement.
AAATAAAATACCCTACTATGATTGCTTCTGGACAATTAAAAATTGATTTGGGGTAAAATGATTTCTTGCAGGTTACTTGCTAAAAATGGCATCTCTCAACTCTATGTAAAGATCATACACCATTTCTTAAAAGGTATAGCAATCTTGACACTTCTTATCATTAATATCAAGTAAAGTTACAAAAGAGAGGCAGGTAGTTGTGAAACATTTGCCATACTTATGTAGGAATTTCACCACAGAGTTCAAATGTAAGAGATATTCTTCAATTCCCTATAGATGTTCATTTCCTCCAGATGCTTCTGTTTATAGATGACACTGTACTGATTATATCAGACCTAAGAAGATAGCTGAGTCTCCTGAGATACATCATCATTCAAATATTCACTGAACCTTAGGTGAGAAAACATAAAGCTAGTATAAAAAATACCTATTTAAAAAAAAGAAAAACATCGTATTCCATTATATGCATAACACTTAGATCTGATGATTTAATAAATATATTGAACTGACATAATCAGAAAAGTGTTAGCATTACACACTGTTTAAAATGGTGCTCATTAGTAAACAATAATGAATTAAATGTTTATTAACATTCACTGACAATGAATTGAACTAGAATTGAAGTGTAGAAGGAGAAACTGTTGAATTGCTTTTGAGAAACTTGAGGTTGTTAAAGACCTCAAACTTTTCCACAAAACCAAGATCAATCTATTTGACATTGACATTTCTTTAGTGATGCTGTGGGGGTGAATCAGAAGATACTATTCTTCAGAGAATTATATTTGTTGTCATCCAAATAGCATGGACAGACTTTGTATGGACATATATAGAATGTAACATGTATGCAAGGAACAATTATACCAAGAAAAATAGTATAATGGATATTATCAGACATATATATGACTGGAAAAAGTGAGATCAGGTATAGTATTGCATGCTGATAATCCCTGCTTTGGGGGAAAGCTAAAGCTGGTGTATTATTTAAACTTGGGGTTTATGTGCTGTGATAAGGTCTGTACTGCCTGGCAGTAATATGGTAAATCCCTCAGGGTAGAGGTCCACCATGATATTTTAAGATCAGATTATTACACTTCCAGTCTGAAAGTGAGGGAAGGAAGGAAAGAAGTAAAAGAAAGGAAGAAAGGAAGGAAGGAAGGAAGGAAGGAAGGAAGGAAGGAAGGAAGGAACGAAGGAACGAAGGAACGAAGGAAGGAAGGAAGAAAATTATATAACAAAAGTAAGGAGGGAAGAGTGTTCATTGGTATAAAGAACAGACTATTTTTTTTAACAGATGTCCATTTGGAGTGAAGAGATCTGGAGGAAGGATCCAGAGGACTTTCTGCAGTTGGCCTATGATTAGAGCAGATACTCATAGATTACTTAAATTACTGAAATACCAGGATCTAAGTTTGATAATAGCTCATATTTTCTCATTGCCAAGTTTCTGGAACTAATTTAAAGCTACTTTTAAAAGTTTGTAAATTAATTTTATTCCATAATTCTTGTAGAAAAATTATTCATGTGATAGTATTTAAAACAGAATCATTCATTAGAAAATACATATCCAAATAAAACAAATTAAAGAAGTAAACTACCTTTCCCTCACCTAGTATGGGGGGAAGTAACTTTTCCCAAAGGAAGTACAACTAATCCTTTGAATTTTATTGCTTTTCATACCACATATAAATAAATCTCAAACTAGCCAGTCTTGTGGCAAATATATATATATATGTATATATATATAATATGTATATATGAATGTATATAATATAAATAGCATTTAATGTATATATATATACAATCTTCATTGACATTAATAATAATGAAACAATCACAGATATAGGAGTTTTAGTAATTGTTACATTTGTAATTGGTTTTATGACCTTGAATAAGCCTTGTTTTTTAATTATTAAAATGGCAAAAAGCTGAGTTTAGTGGTGAGGAAAAATTACCTAGAAATGAAGGCTGAGTTCTAGAATGGTACAAATGTGGCTTGTGCTTGTGAGGAAAACACGTGTGGATTACTGCAGATTTTCTACTAAATTAAGTGGTTAGATAAATAAATGGAAGTGGTGAAGTGTAGGAAAAGTAAGATATATTTAAAACTCATGTAACTCTGGATAGGAATGAATAATGATAAAGTGGTTAGCACAAGACATATAATTGTTCGGGATTTGAATATAATAAGCGCAGATGTTTCCTAAGCAACATTTCTCAGGGCATAAATATATAATAATAGCAGGAAAATGGGAATTCTTAAGAAGAGCCAAGATAAGGAAAAGTAAAGAATTAAAGCAAGACTAGAATGAAAAAAAATAAAATTGAATGCTAATTTGGAACAGTGATAAGTATACAGGTATCACTGGTCATGTTTCTGCTTTACTCTTCCATAAAGACTAGGAGGAGAGAAGAGTAAAGAAGAAAAAAAAGAGTTGAGAAATCTGAGGAACTTCTATGAGAGGAGGAAAGTGAGAAGATTCTTTTTAAGCAGCCAATTTTCCTTCCTCCAAATGTCCATTGTACTTGGAATAAGAACACCCATGTAGAAAGAAATTACTTAAATAAGTTTGAACACAACAATCATTTAACTTATAAAGATAAGAAGATTGGTGGGAATTTCAAAATAGGGACAAAACTGATATTTTGGGCAAATTTGTAAATATAAAAAGGATCCAAACTGTGGCAAGGATTTGGAGTTTATTTCACTAGTTACACCAATCTTAATAGGAGTCTTTATTTCATAGTGTTAGATTTAAGATAGTAGGACATATATACCAAAGTGTGCATACCCTCTGATCCAGCAGTGTCAATAATGGGCCTGTGTCTTAAAGAGATCAAAATAGAGAGGAAAAGACCCATATGTGTAATAATATTTGTAGGAACAGAGCCCAGGATAAAAACTCACTATTTGACCAAAACTGCTGGGATAATTGGAAACTAGTATGGAAGAAATTAG
>JAJPUD010011087.1:0-12220 GCA_023553655.1 Myrmecobius fasciatus | reverse complement strand
CTGGAAATTGAAAGGATGTCCATCAATTGGAGAATGGCTGAATAAATTATGGTATATGAATGTTGTGGAATATTATTATTCTGTAAGAAACGACCAACAGGAGGATTTCAGAGAGGCCTGGAGAAACTTGCGTGAACTGATCCTGAGTGAAATCAGCAGAACCAGGAGAACATTATACACAGCAACAAGACTATATGATGATCAATTTTGATGTACATGGTTCTCTTCAACAATGATGTGATTCAAACCAGTTGTTCAGCGATGCAGATAGTCATATACATCCAGAGAGAGGCCTGTGGGAACTGAGTGTGAACCACAACACAGCACATGCTTTCTGTGAATATTTCCATGCATTTTGTTTTCCTTCTTAGGTTGTTTTTTCTTCTTCTCTTTCTAGATCTGATGTTTCTTGTGCAGTAAGATAATTGTATAGATATGTATACATGTATTGTATTTGTCATATAATTTATCCTATTTATCATATATTAGATTACCTGTCATCTAGGAGTGGGGGGTGGGGGGAAGGAGGGGAAAAGCTTGGGAAAAAAAAGTTTTTGCAAAGGTCAATGTTAAAAATCAGTCATGTTTTGTAAATAAAAAGCTTTATATATAAAAAAAGGAACAGAACCAAGATGGTGGAAAGTAAACAGAACTTAATTGAGTTCTTCCTGGCTTCCCCCCGAATCAACACTTGATAAAGTCTCTGAACAGATTTTTGGAGGCTCAGGACCAAGAATACCCAAGCAGGGAATCTAGAGAGGCTTTTAGCCAAAATACAGCATTGCCTACTCTGTCCCAGGTCAGAAACCAGTGCATTAGCAGACTAGCTATGAGAACTCCAATGCAAATCCAGAAGGCATATAATGAGCCCCTGAATCTCAGCATAATAAATGGGTCTATGTCAGTGCTAGAATTATCATATCAAAGAGAAAATACTGCAAATCACCAGAAAGAAACAATTTAAATATCAAGGAGCCACAATTAGCATTACCTAGCACCTAGCAACTTGGACTTTAAAGCATCAAAGAGCTTAGAATATAGTATTCTGGAGGGCAAACCATCTTGTTTTGCAGTCTACTACCCAGCAAAACTAATCATTTTCAGGGAAAGAGATACACATTCACTAAAATAGAGGATTTTCAATTATATTTGATGAAAATACCAGACCTAAACAGAAAATTTAATCTTCAAATACAGAACTCAAGTGAAGAATGAAAAGGTAAAAAGGGATGAAAAAAAAACTATTTTTTTAAAGGTTAAAATATTTACATCCCTATAATGAAAGATGATACATTTAAATATTGAGAACTGTATCTTTGTTAGGAATATATTTAGAGTCTGTAGGCATAAGTTGACTTTATTATGATGATATAAAAAAAGAAAGTAGGGATTGAAAGAGGATTGTACTAGAAGAAGAGAAAAGGGAGGCAAAATGGGATAAATTATATCACATGAAAAGGCAAAAAAGATCTATCAGAGTTGAGGGAAAGAAGGGGGAGAATGAGCATTGGTTGAAGTTTAATCTCATCAGAAATGGCTCAAAGAGGAAATATCATTATATTTAGTCTGATATAGATATTTATTTCACCCTGTAGTTAGGAGGGGAAAGAGGAAAGGAAAGGGAAAGCCAGTAGAAAGGAGAAGAGAAGTAGAATGGGAAAGTGATAAGAAAGGTGGAGAGAAGTTAAAATAAAAAAGGAGGGCAGATTGAGGAAAGCAGTGGGACAGAAGCAAAACACTGGTGAGAAGTGAAAAGGGGAAAATAAAGTGAAAAGTATAAATAGGGAAAAATAGAATAGTGGGAAATACAGAGTTAATAATTTTAACTGTGAGTTTGAATGGGGTGAACTTTCCCATAAAATAGAATTGGATAGCAGACTGGATTAAAAGCCAGACTGTTATATTGTTTACAAGAAACACATCTGAATCAGAGAGACACATACTGTATAAAGTTAAAAGGCTGAATAATAATTTATTATGCTATAGCTGAAGTAAAAAGAAATAAACAAGCAAACAAAAACCTGGGATACTGATCCTGATCACAAATCAAGTGAAAATGAAAATAGATCTAATTAAAAAATAAGGAAGGAAAGTACATCTTGCTAAAGGGTGGCATAGATAGATTTAGGTATAGTTCCTGACTATTTTGGAGATAGAAAAATTATACATAATACAGGTGATGCTCCTCCAAAGCATTTCAGAGTTATGATTCAATAAATAGCCTGTGTGTAATTTTCAGTGATGGTGTTTTGTTGTAGATATAAAAAGCAAAGAGTCAGCTATGCCAGTTGAAGAGATTTAATTAGGGTTTGACACCCATACTTTGACCCTAGGCAACCAATCTCTGAATTTTCTAATTTAGAGAGCATTGTCGACTCTAGAAATATTTCAGAAGTTGAAAAACAGGATAAAAACCCAATTATCAAGAATAACTATTTAAAGTCATCCCATCTTTCTTACTCACTTCATAGTAGTTTCCTTCTTCTTTCCAACTATCCATCCTTCCATATCATTCCAAACTTCTTGCTGTAATCACTATTTCTGATATTTGTTTTGGCTCAGAACAATCCCTAGTTTATTCTAAACTTTTATGAAGAGAATGGCACAACTATTCCAAATGCTCTAGGGCTCTGGAGGATAAAAGAGAGGTAAAAACATTTGGACAACTTTAAAGATCTAGAAGGCAAAGGGAAAACAAATACTTAAGATTGTAAATTTTAAAAAATTAAATGTAGATAGAGCTCTGGGGATTGTAAGAGAAGGCTGCCAGAGAGGGTCTCTGGAAGAACCTCTCTGCCAAAAAACATGGCAATTATCAAAGCAAGAATTTCAGATGACACTAGAAAAATTGAGAACAAAATTAGAAAGGAAAGCTGAAGATGAATAAGTCATGAGTAGAGAAACACTGAGAAGAGAATACATTTTGCAAGGGAAAAGACACAGATAACATTTAAAAAGAGATGACTTTGCCTAATATGGGGGGGGGAATTAAAATCAAGGAGAAACCACGGGAATTAATAGGCCAAAAATAAATAAATAAAGGACAGAAGTAGAGATCAAGGTTAAGTAAGAGGCATATAGGAGGAGATAAGTTAGAGTATGAAGCAATGGTAAGAGTAATATACAATGTAAGAAGATTAAAAAAAACAAAAGAAAAAAATAATGTAAAGTAGCTAGAATGTATACTTGGACAGATTTTGAGAGAGAGTGGAGAATAGACATGTCTGATATGGTATCTTCCATGGGGTCAGAAAAAGTTGGAACGGGCTGATAGCAACAGCTAGCTATGAACAATATACATGTGATGGAGTTAAAAATGATAAAAATGTGAATGTAAAATGGAGCAAAGAGAAAAGATATCTTTTGAAAGAACAAATAAAAAGAAATCTTCAACAGCCGTTGCTTCTGCTACTATACCTTTCTTTCCAAAATAAAGTGAGACATAAAAATGAAAAAAAAAAACTTCTTAAAATCACCAGGTAGTCAATAAGAAGAGGAAACTAGAATCCATTATTTTTTTTCTGTTAGCGCTCACTATGCTTATTTTGTTACATATTTTAACAAGGTTATAGGAAAGAAATTCTGGAGCACCAAAAAATAGATCAGAATCAATTAAAACATGCAAAAACAAATTCTTACAACTGAATGCTGTAGGAATTGAAAGGAAAATTAGAGATATTGAGGTAGGGAGAATTGGTAGGCAGGTAGAACTTGTATTGGCCTAGTGACAAATCCCTTTGGGCTCTGACAACATTATCTTGCCACTTTTTGGTCCTTGATTCATAAGTAGGCCTTGAAAGAAATAACATAAATAAGATAAAATATTAGAGTTTTTACAGAGCTCTCAAAGAAGATAATTATAGGTAATTATAGTAAAAGAAACAAGGCTAGGAGGAAGCCACAAAAGGGATTAAATTTGATACTTGATCATTGCACATATAAAGTAAATGAATAATTTTGTATTATGTTATATTTACATCCCACATTTTACCTGGAGATTTTAAAGTTATGGGAGATCACCACTGAAAGATCATCATATTATTGTTACAGATTCCCAAACAATTCATACACTCTCTCTCTCTCCTTTCCCCTCCACCTGCGTCATTCCATATGTAGGAAGACATATAGTTGTTCTGAATTCTTTTCTTATATGAAAACAAAACTGCTTATTTGTAACTTCAACAAAGTTCTTAATTCTTTCTTTTGGAGATTTTTATTGTTTACATGCTTTTACCACACATACTCCCACACCACTTCCAACATTCAAGGGGAAACAATTTCAGTTATTTCACCCTTTTTGTTTTCACAATTTCGAGTATCATCCTTGTCATTCTTTTGTATACTCTTTTCAGCTTTCAATGTCTCTTCTACAATGTAGGAAGTAGCTACGACTGAACACAGCAATAAAAAGGTATTTTGACCTGGGTAAAACTATCACCTTCTTTGTTCTGGACATTATACTGTTGTTAAAATAACTCTTAATTGTCATATTTTACTATCATGAGCTTTCATTTCATTAAAACTTCTAGATCTTTTTCACATATACTATTTTCTAGCTATTTTCCTCTTCCCCTACTATTTTATGCATTTATTTCAAATCCAAGCTCAGAACATCAAATTTATCCACATAAACTTTTGCTTTGTTGTATTTAACATACTGTTACAATCTGTCAAAAATCTTTTTGGAGCCAGATTCTGAAATTCAATCTGTTAACAATCCTTACAGACTTCATCTCTCTATTTCCACTCTAAGACTGAATAGACTATTTCAGGGTGATACAAGAAAATAAAAGGACAAGCAAGAATAAAGATGCTGTAGTGAGTCATTCTAGTCAATGGAGGAAGGAGAAAAAAGGAGAGTGGTGGGCTTAAAAGATCAACTTAAATAGATTAAGATGGAACTGACAGAGCGACCCAATGACAGATATCTTTGAATACGTGTTTCAAGAACAAGAAGAGGCTGAGAGAGCTTTGAGGAGATATAGGATAATCTCAAGGAACCAGTCAAAGGGTAAAGTAACAAACAATTGAGCAGCAAACATCACAGCTCAAGGTATAAGCAGCAGGATCAAGCTGTTGAAGAAGATAAGTGTTCCTGAGTCTGGGTTCAGTGCTGAGCTCTATAAGGATTGGGAGACTGAAAGTCATTTCACTGCAATTTCACATGGGAAAAAAGTGCAATGACCAGAAAGATAAAACAAAGAGCATTCATAAAACATTTTTCAAGAAGAATTAAAAACTATTAGAAATCAACGATCTTTAACATCAGCAAATACTGTCATTTCCCCCTTAATCAAGCTAGAAAGCATGGCAAGACAAACAGAAAGTATGATATGCTGGATAGAAGAATTCTTTCTATTGATATAAATTGGCACCTTCTCTGCATTAGTCTTAGAAAACTGGAGAAAATTAATGGCTGTGATGTACCTAGGAGACCACAGCCAGTATACATCAGAAGTGAGATTTGAATTGGTATTCTTGATTTTGATTATGAATATGTTTTAAATTACATTTTTCTTTTTAAGACCAGGCAAAGTTGCAGACATATGATAAATTGCTGTTACATGAGCATATTCATATATGATTGGTTGTAAGAGAATACCTTTTCCCCTTCCACTTTTCTTCTTCTTGTCAACCTTCCCACCTTGAGTGTAGCTACAACTTAGCTAAGGACTAAATTGTTGGGTAGAGAGCCACTGTGCTCTATTATCAACTAACTGTGACTTTATAAGGCTCTACAATGAGGGCATTTGACTAGATAACCCCCAAGTGTTTGCAACGCTAAATCCATGATTCTCTGAAGGAAGAAAAAAAAAATCTTACAAGTAAAGATGAGAAGTAAGTACATTCCAATCAGGTAAAACTTCATTTAAAAATCGAATGAAATAATAGATCATAGATCATAAACAATGATATTTATAATGATAAATGACAATAATAGATCATAATTAATAGAACAATATAAAGTAGTTGTCTAAATGAAAATCTAAGAGAAGTCCATTGGAAAAGTGGCTTGATGTAAAGTTATCTATGTTGTGTCTTTACATGGTATCTTCTATCTTCCTTGTTTTTTGTGAGTTTCTCAAGAAACTAAAACAAACCTAGCCCTTGTTGGTGATCATGTGTCTTATCTGGAGGAAGACAAGGACCTTCAAGTAAATAATTTCAAGAAATGGGTAAACTGAACATTTAAAAGTATCAATTTCATTAAAAAACAACAACTCAAGATGTGGTATCTAGGGAAATTTTGATTTTATCTGATATTGAAAAGTTATAGCTATATGGGCAATTGAAGATCTATTGTATACAAATCTATTAGGCTCGGGAAAGAGACCCACATGTGCAAAAATGTTTGTGGAAGCCTTTTTTGTAGTGGCAAGAAACTGGAAATTGAAAGGATGCCCATCAATTGGAGAATGGCTGAATAAATTGTGGTATATAAATGTCATGGAATATTATTGTTCTGTAAGAAACAGCCAGCATGATGATTTCAGAGAGGCCTGGAGAGACTTGCATGAACTGATGCTGAGTGAAATCAGCAGAACCAGGAGAACATTATACACAGTAACAAGACTATACAATGATCAATTCTGATGGACATGGTTCTCTTCAACAATGATGTGATTCAAACCAGTTCCTATTGTTCAGCAATGAAGATAGTCATATACATCCATAGAGAGGCCTGAGGGAACTAAGTGTGAACCACAACACAGCATTTTAATGCTTTCTGTGAATAATATTTCCCTGAATTTTTTTCCTTCTTAGGTTTTTTTTTCCCTCTCTTTCTAGATCTGATGTTTCTTGTGCAGTAAGATAACTGTATAAATATATATATATATACATATATATATATATATTTTGGATTTGTCATATAATTTAACATATTTAGCATGTATTAGATTACCTGTCATCTAGGGGTGGGGGATGGGGGGAAGGAGGGGAAAAGCTTGGAACAAAAAAAAAAAGTTTTGCAAAGGTCAAAAAAATCTATTAGGCTCAAATTATGATATATGAGAAAGAATGTAGAAAACACAAAAATGATAATCAAATGCAATTATAATTACAGTAGCTGAGCATTGTAAGATTGAAAATTCTTTCACAAAATTTAAATTAGCATTTTCATTAAAACCTCTAGAATTAGAAACTAAAAAAAATTCAATGAAATATTATTTTGATGAAAAGAATGTTACCCTGAACTAGAAATTATATCAAACTAATTTCACCAAACCCTTCCAGCATATTTCCTAATATAATGCTAGCTCCCTAGATATAGTTTCTAAGATTATATATCTAAGGTAGCTCCTCACTTACTACATGTTCTTCAAAAACCACTGGCTCTCCTCCCACAGCACTAGGCAAATTCTCAGCTACTCTCTTAAGGAGTCTCACTCTTGTGGAAATTAGATTTTTGTGAAGGATTGTAGTTTTCTTTTACTACTCACAAAGGTGTCTTTGATGTTTTCCTCATGAGTAACTTTGAAGACAGAAAGAGAAGTAATCACAGGCCAGCATTGCTACGATTTCAATGAAGAGAACAATTGTTCCCTATAAAACATTTATTTTCCATTGGAAGTCATAAAGTAAGCTTTCGGCTTTATTGTGCTATAGAAATAATACAGTGTGACATTTTATACCAGTTTAAGATGGATGACTGAAATGGAAGTCCACTAAGAAAATTATGCTGAAAGATTGATATGAAAGCATCATGTATTGGAGTTGACAAATGGATAGAATTATAATTTATTTCATATTATTTTTCTGTGTGAATGTAGTTACTTTGCATCTACCCATTTTCCTAATCTGATTTTGAAAGGTCATACTCAAGCTTCAGTTAGTATGCATCCAACTTTGGAAGAATATATTGCAAGTTAAAATATAGTAAGCATATCATGTTTACTTTAGACATGACAATTCAGACTCAATATATGTGAGGTTGGCATATTGTTTTAAAACTCCATGTAGGGACAGCTCGATGACAGCAGTAGGTAGAGTACTGCCCCTGGAGTCAGGAGGACCCAAGTTCAAATATGGCATCAGAGACTTAAAATTATTAACTGTGTGACCCTGAGAAAATCACTTAAACTCAACTGCTAAGGGGAGGGGTAACAAGGAATTTCATATAATTTTATTTGAAAAACTGTTACTTACTCTTTGAGAAATGTAGAAAGTTTGGTCTTATGCTCTGGAGAAAGAATTGTTTAGAATTCTGTAACCCTTAAAGAAAAAAAGAGCACATATATTTATATTTATATAAAATATATAATTAGAAGAACACATTTGTGGATTAGGGGAGGCAAGAATCACTACAACTCTTGACTATTTTTCCTATTCATTTATTAGAAATAGGATCTTTTTATGCCCTCCTTTGAGGAAACTGCGAATTTTACCTAGATAAGAAAAACCTCTGGATACAGCTTTATCCTCAATATAGGAAAAAAAAGTACAAAATTTCTTTAAATGATGTCATACAGCCATGCAAAGGTCCTCTGAGGCAGAATTATATCCAGTAGTGATGATCCAGAAGCAGTTTTATATATAGTTGTTTTATACAAGTTCTGTTACAATAAAAAACAAAATTATTCTATGTCAGAGTTGAAAATTATTTCTATTTTTTTTCCTTTCCTAATAGGACAGTTACCTGAGTGATCTGCTCAGTTAGAATATTAAAATTCAAATTCATTTATAAAATTTTGTGTATTGTTTTGATAATAAATAGGAGAAAAGCAAGGAGAGAAAGGATAGTAGGTCTTAGTGTAGCAGACCAGCATGCCTTTCTTGTTGTTGCCTTTTTTCTTGCATCTGTGGATCTCTTCCTTGAAGAAGGAAAGTTGAAATAAGTTCATCTTAACCTGCTGGAATAGATCCAAAGCATATGGTTGCTTCCATTTTGATCATCAGTCAATTAGCAGCTAAGCATCTTAGCCTAGGCGCTAACTGGAAACATATGGTTGTAGGTGAGTTAAGAGATAATCCAGTAGTTTACAAAGGAAAACAGGGAAGAAGTAAAATATGAAGTTCTAGGGGCAGATCATTTCAAAGACAGCTGAATCAGATATTGTGACCTGGGCCTGAAACACGATTGTATTCTAACAGTTTATATTCAATATTAGTGTCAACTTAAATATTGTCGATCATTCAACAATTATCAAAATAAAATTTATTATTCTTAATCATGGCTGAAAAAGAATATTCACTGATGGCATTGTTAATTCAGCTCTTTGAAATTCCCTAGCCTCTATATAAATAATAATAATTTGTGAAAAATTAATACTTTGCTGCATCATTTAATAATCATTATTACTCTATAATTCATTTATTTTCTCATTCTACATCCCATTTCTCAGTCTAGCTCATCTAAACTAAAGACTTGGTTGAATAGTGAGATTACTCCTAATACACAACGCTCTAGCTATTTAAAAAATTTTAATAGTATTTTATTTTTCCAAATACATGCAAAAATAGTTTTCAATATTCACCTTTGCAAAAACTTCTGTTACACTTATTTCTTCCTCTCCTCCCCTCTCTTCCCTTGCAAAGATAGCAAGCAACTTAAGTTAAACATATAGTTCTTCTAAACATATTTCCATATACATCATGCTGATGTAAATTTTTTAATAAAAATATTACAAAGAGATTACAACAATATATTACAAAGATCATACATTATAACCAGGTTGGGTTTATCCCTGGAATTCAGGGGAGGTTCAATATTAGGAAAACTCTCAACCCAATTGACCATATCAATAACAAAACCAACAAATATTATATGATTATCTCAATAGATCAAAAATATTTTGAGAAAAAATAATACTTATTTTTAAAAATTAGAAAGCACAGTAATAACTGGATCTTTCCTTAAAATAATAAGTAAATCTCACTAATCCCTTCAGCAAGAATTATCTGTAATGGAGATAAAGTTGAGTGAAACATTAGCATAACCATATGTTGTTGTTTTGCCTTATATATCTATAGGTGTGTTTCCTGAAGTAGATTGTGTTCAGGGTCAAGTTGACATGGGGACTGAGACGTGAAAAATGAATAATAGCATAGGGAGCATCAGTATCAGAATCAGGAATGTTGCAGTTAAGTAAGTAAATCACTAATGTCAAAGAAAAGACAAAGTTTTCAGTTAAGCCTTTATTTTTTCTAGTCTGGTGTTGTCTCATAAGTGGTCACTATATTTAATTAACATTAGCCCTGTGACTCCTTGCAATTGTCCACATATACCCAGAAATTGATAGTTTTCCTTTTCCTTTTAGATGTTTCCCTAAAAACATAGGAAAATGTACATCTTCTTTGTCCAATTTCCCAGGGCTTAGATCCAGAGAAAGATGAATAAATTTACTTTAAGGCCATTTGAGGGGGAGGGAAAATCTTGGCACTTCAAAGGAGGATTTCTTTAGAGTAAAAAAAAAAAATCTATGATTCTCCTAGCTATGGAATTGCAAAGTTCTGACTCTCCAATTAATTTTGCATGCTAAATGAGAAGAGGTATGGAGGGTAAAAGAGAAAGACCTGATCAAAATTCATTGTTTGATAAGGTCCCAAAATTCTATTTGATAAGCCTTTGCTTCCCTAGGCTCTTCAAGCTGTGCTAATTTGGCTCAGTTGACTATAGCTTATTGACTATAGCTTATGGTCTCAGTACCTTGAGGAATTGATTTAACTCTGCTATGGTTTTTGCTTCTGGCACCTCAGGTCATTTTTCTTTTGACAGTAGGAATAAGTTGACAATGTCAATAAACTCTATAAAAAAGTGAGGTAGTTGCAGTTAGCATTTTTGATCACCTCTTTACATTGAGAGTACTAATTCCAATGAGTATTTCAATTATTTTCCAAAAAGAAAACAGTCACATTGTCATGGTTATATTTTAACTTCAGCAAACTTAGCCAAATTTATTTCCAGTAGAGAGATATCAAATGTTTGTCCCCATTAGTGACTTTGATTTTTGTGTTTCAAAAATAACGGTAATAATAAAATACCTAGGAATTACACTAGGAGTAAACAAAAAGAGTTCATGGGTTTAATATTTAATAAAATATCTTTTCCTTGAACAGATAGTATTATATGTCTTATGACAATGGTTCAGACTCAACCACAGCACAGGGGTTCCTGGCTTGAATACACAAACTCTTGCCTGTTAAAAATATCACACTGAGGACTAAAGCCAAACTTTATTTAGGGAAAATGGATTCTAAAAGACCATTGTTCTTTATCATTATCCAAATACATAAATAATCTTAAATGCCTGAAATAAATATGATGTAGTTTTTATAATGCATACTGACATAACACAACTTCCTAAAACAATTAAATAAAAAGATTATAGGGAGAGAATTATTATTATTATTATTTTACATTCTTATCTCCAAGTCAATTTTCTGTATGGGTAATATAAATTCTACCTTGGTCATTGCACATCAGTTTTAGGCATCTCATGATAAAAGAGGCAATGATTAACAAGGGCACATTCAGAAAATGACAGCCGGAATGATGAATGGTTTGAAAATCATGTCTTATGAGGAATAGCTGAATGAACTAAATATGTTTAGCTTGTAAAAGATGAAGCTTAGTTAAAAAAATAGGATAGCTATTTTCAAATATATGAAAAAAACTGTCATGTATGTAGCTTATTTTATGATCCTCTAACGGGAATTACCAAGACTACCAGACTGAAGTTAATAAAGGATAAGATTTTCTTTCAGCACAATAAAACTTTATTAATTAGAGTTCTCCTACATTGGAATGAACTACCTTACAAAGTGCAAACCAGATTAACATTTGGCATGGATGTTATAGAAGGGACTATTGCATTGGATCATATGGTTAGACTCTAACAAAGGATATAGAGATCATCTAATTTATTTCCTTAAGTTTTACAAACAAGGAAGCCCAGCAAGATAAAGTGATTTCTGTAAGTCTATGGAATTAGTAAATAGGACTTGGACTTGAACATAGAGTGAATAATTTAATTCTTATCTTCTTTCAATTCAACCATATTTCTCCTTAAAATGGGAGGACAGAAGAATGAACAAGATGACCTCTATTGTTCATTACAATTCTAAACTCACCTTTTCTTTCTTTCTTTTTCTTTCTTTCTTTCTTTCTTTCTTTGTTTCTTTCTTTCTTTCTTTCTTTCTTTTTCTTTCTTTCTTTCTTCCTTTCTTTCTTCCTTTCTTTCTTTCTTTCTTTCTTTCTTTCTTTCTTTCTTTCTTTCTT